>SKCR01024982.1:0-88943 GCA_019454045.1 Zanthoxylum bungeanum | reverse complement strand
TAGTAAGCTACGAACAACTTAGATCTATTTTTTAATGCTAATTCCGAAATCGATATCAAATATCGCTCCCCCTATAAGTTATAGGATAATTTTCTTCAATAAAAAATAGTAGAACCATAAGTATCAAATACTTTGGCAAATGATTCTGACATCCTAAATGAACTTATACAGAAGTTGTCTAAGGGTCTTTTCATCTTATTAATTACGTAGTTCATTTATAGTTTATCACTCTCAATTTGAATTCATAAGTCAAGTCCTTTTCTTCAAATTGTTAACATCTGATGTTAGCACACCAAGTAATTAGAACAATTTTTATTACCGGGATCGTGAAAAGATATTCTATTAATAGAATACAATATCCAATAAGTCTGATTTCTCCTCTCAGACACTCTATTGTGTTGTGGAGTACCTGGAGGAGTATATTGAGCGAGAATCCCATTCCCTTCATATAAAAATCCATGAACTCAACACTCATATATTCGCCGCTCGATCAATCGAAGGCATTTAATATATTGACCAGTTTATTTTTTCTACTTCATTTCAGAACTCCTTGAACTTTTCAAAGGTTTCCGAGTTAATGTCGCATCAAGAGACTAACCGTACCGTGACAGATCTCGGTAAAGGTAATGAAGTACAATAACCACTGTGAGCAGTTCACTTAGTGGACACATCATCAGAATGTACGAGTTTCCAGTAAGTTAGTGACGTGGTGTCCAACACCAGAAAATGGGGCTTTGGTCATCTTTACCCTGAATACAGGATTCACATTGGATAGAATTCAATGGTTAGATCTGGTATCAAACCATTCCAACCAATTGGGTAGGCATTTAACGCCAATGTGACCAAGCCGCATATGCCCAAAGTTCAGTATCATTAATTACAGGTAAACTACGTTTATTAACTCCAGTATTTAAAATATCTTTGATGTTTGCATTTATAATGACCATGCTGGTTTGGACAACAAGGATCTGAATATTATTTCTATCATATAATATAAAGAACTGTTCTTAATATTATACAAAAGCCTTCTGTATCCAATACAAAAAGTGATATAATATTAGTTACACATCCTGGTCCAAAATGCATTCATTTACAAAAGTTGTCACTCGGTAATGAGATTCGCATACTCCCACTGCAACTGCATCCAAGAGTCTCCACTCCTGAATCGCAACTGCATCTCTCCGGGCTTCAGCCTTTCTACTTTCCTTCAGCACTGCAACGAATTGTAAATGTGAAATGGGACAAGCAGAATCTAAATCCAGCTGGATGTAATGGCTTCACAAGCCAAAGATAAATCAATAACTGGAAAAATAAATGTAACCTGATGTAGATACTGTTTTTAGACATTGTGTCCCATTGCGTCACTGTTTGTAAATGATATTGTATTATTGTACAAAATTAACTATGTAATAATGAAATTGCCTTTTGCCATTTTGTAAATATTATTTACTTTGATATATAAATGGCGAAAGTCCATATGATTAGTAACTGGATTGAGATGATATGAGACAGTATCAATCCATAAAGGTTTAATCATTAAATATCCCTAGCCGTAGTATTATCGAGACTGGACATCGATAATGCGGAATAGACTAGTATTGCGCTTGTGCACGTTGTGAGGGCACAACGGCATAGTTCTCATATATTTAAGTATTGGATACTTATGCAAGTGCGATAGGAGTGTGTTTTACCGATGGTACGGAAAACAGCTTCGCTCTGGATAGACCCCGGAATCCCATTGGTAGTATGTCTAGGTGTCTATGGGAGGCCGCATCAGGGTAGGTGTATATGGTCTTAACCTGAGACTTACATCGCTAGTACTTGCGACAATCGGTAAACTTTGGTTTTGGTGGTTGGGGACCTTAACCGGTTCTGTGTACACCTCTTCTGGGTTTATCGAGAATCGTAGTGTACTGGATGTGATGTCAAGATGGAAGTATCGCTTCAGACATATGGAGGTGATGATCACGCAGGACACAGAACTAGTACTCTATAAAAGGTTGCAACCGTCGGGACAATATGACTAGGTCAGGATTGTCCGATTTAAAGAGACTAGTTGCTTGATGTCCGATATATGTTTCGTACGGGGCAGACACATCTCCAGCCCCAGGCCTAGCATGTGATCATCCGATACTGGATCGATGTACGCAATACTACGGTATACTACGCTTGATATAGATCTTATATTCCTATAAGAATATTTCTGGAGAATTGGGTAGGCATGGCGCTTTGCTAGAAGCCAACCTTGTCTTGTGAATCGGTAAGAACGTAGTACGAGGTACGTGCGTGTTCGGATTATCCGACGACCGTATTTACTGCCAACATATCCGGAGATCTCTTGGGTCGCTTCCTGAAGATTCACCTATGATATTTGATTCGAACTTAATTAATCTTGGATTAATTGCGGAGAAACTTTATCTCGGATAAAGTGCCTTATTTAGAGAGAGAGAGAACGATTAATTTGGAATTAATCAGTAAAATTATTATATTCGATATAATAATTGAAATTCGATTTCGACGCGAAATTAAAATTAGATTTTAATTCGGGCATACGAGTTAATTTAGAATTAATTCGTTAGCGACGTAAATAATAATTTCGCTAGGCGCGATTATTTATTTAAATTCGATTTAATTAACGTCGCGACGCAAGTTCGGTATTTCGGAAATATCGAACCCGAACGCGTGAGTGCACGTGGGCCCGCTTTCATTTGGAAACGTGTGGGGCCCACATGACACATGTCATTATATGTATTATTTTATTGATAATGCATTGCATGGTGATAGTGTATAATACACTCAATTGTTATGCATGGAATTTGAGTGTTTGACACTCTAAGCCTTTGCATGGTTTGTGTCATAGATTTATTATTATTTAATAAATATTATGGCATAAATATAAATTGATTTTTGGTATCAAAATAAAACAAGAAAAAATCTCTCTTCTCTCTCTCACATTGCCGAAAACTGCATGCAGTTTTGCTTCCATCTTCTTCATTTTGGTTGCCAAAAGCTTGAAGATAGTGTGGTTGTTTGGAACATCTTCTCACATGCAAGGCTAGCACCTTCAAGGGATCAAAAGAGGTGATAGGGAAACCATCATAGAGCAAGGAATCACAAAGCTTGGAGCTTTCCACCTTCTTCTCCTCTTGGCCGAATCAATCAACACTTGGAGCTTCCATTTTGGTTGATTTTCTTCATCAACAAAGCATTGTAAGTATGATTCCGCCATACTTCAAAGTTAAATATATATTCATTTATTGTATTTCAAATGCTTAATCTTTCCTTGGGACATATTATAGAAACCAACAATGGTATCATGGAGCCATGGTTAAGCATGAAATACTTTAGGTTAAAATTTGACAAAATTGGTTGAAGCATGTTCTTGTGAAATTTGATGAATGAGTATGCTTGCATGTATATAGAATGATGTTACATGGAATCAATTTTATGAAAAATGCATTGGATGATTTTTTCCCCAAAAATTTACCCTTGGCCGAATGGTATGTAGAAATTGATTGAAGCATGTTCTTGTGAAATTTGATGAATAAGAATGCTTGCATGTATATAGAATGATGTTACATGGAATCAATTTTATGAAAAATGCATTGGATGATTTTTCCCCAAAAATTCAACCTTGGCCGAATGGTATGATAAAATTGGTTGAAGCATGTTCTTGAAATTTGATGAATAAGAATGCTTACATGTATATAGAATGATGTTACATGGAATCAATTTTATGAAAAATGCATTGGATGATTTTTCCCCAATTCATGCCTTGGCCGAATGTGTTGCTACTTGGAGTGGATTGGAATTTTTTTGTGTTTAAGATCATTGGATGACTTAGAACGTGTACGGGACGTAGATTAGTAATTCAATCGGATTGAAAAACAAATCGACACAAAAAACTCACCTTGGCCGAATGTACAAGGACATGAAAAGGAGTTGATTTTTTGTTAAAATTAATGTTGGACATTTATTTTGAACATACATGATTAATAATTAAATGGGTATTTTTGAAATATTTGGTTTAATGTATTAATCTTGGTATTACACTTTAATTAATTGGACTTTAATGTTTGGAATATTAAAATTTAATTAATGGGCTTTAATAATTTAATTGGGCCTTATGGGCTTAAAATTGGTTTTATGGCATTTAAGGGTGATTCCTTATTTGGGCTTGGTAATTGGGTTTGACCCACATTGACCAAAGCCCAAGCCTTAATAAATCAATTGAAAGCCCATTTGACTTGAATTAAATTAAACATTGGATGTTAGTTGGGCTTTGAGGCCCAATAAGATTAGATTTAGAATCTAAGTCTTTAAAGCACATTAAAAGTGTAAACATTTAATTTGGAATTAAATAATTGAATTAGTATTGAATACGAATTAAATTAGATTTAATAAGTAGTTCGATATAATTCGCGAATTCGTACCCTATGTACTTATTCTCAATCGAGTTGGACTCGCGCAAAATCAAACCGTTGTTTGAACATTGGATGATCACTTAAACAAAGACTAATTAATTGGATTAGATTGGTTGTAAAAGCATGTCTTGTTTGAATATATATGTATGTGATGAATGAATAGTGTATATCGGATGGATATTAGAAGGGAAAGGGTAATTTTAGAAATTATTGTAAATTTGGAATTTATAAATTGGACCTGCGTGTCCAGCCTTATCTCTTTATCTCTTTGTATTCTCTTCTCACCTAATTCCCCTCAATGTAAATGAGGTTTCTCTTATTGTATTATGTAATTGGGTAGTAGTAGAATAGTGCTAGCGGGGAGAGGAAAGGGAGTGATTTGTTCTAGGAACAAGTTGTTTATATATCCATCCGCATATCACTATTAATTTACTTTACGCGCTTTATGATGTTTTAGAAGCATGCTTAAGGGTGTATGATGATGAGACCTAACAAAGATAAATAAATTGGTTGCCAATTACGCGAAAATCCCTCAATTTATATTAAGCGAATATCCTTCCATTGAATGGTTCTTGTTCAAGATCCGAAGTTGGCATTGGTTTGTTTTTGACCAAAGTCAAGACCTTTGTCAATCAAGGATGTACTTGAATCATGAGAGTTTTGTTGCATATCGGTGTCTTGTCCAAATCGTGATTTTTATTGGCCAAAGTCAAGATCACTTTTTGTCCAACGACATTGATTACGAAACTTTCCTCGTCAATGGGTCCCGCTTAACTGGAATCATTAGGTTTGTTTTTGGCCAAAGCCAAGGCCTAGATGATTCGGAGGATAGGGTTAGGAAAATGTAATGGTTACATTGCATTATACATATGTTTCGGACTTGGATGTCCACCTAACCGGATCTAGGAATTGGATGAGATCCAATTGATCATGGAGATCTACCTAAGTTAAATAGCATACAATTTTTATTGGCCAAAGTCAAGGTTGTGTGTTATTTAACGGGATCCTAGCCCACTAGGAAATTCGATTTCCCGAGTTCTCTACAGAGGGTTAGAAACTTGAAGAAAATAGTGGGAGGCTATTATTGAATTTGCAATTTCGTTCAGATACTTAGCCTTACGCGTCTTTCAAAATTATTTCGTCAATATTTTAAATAATTAGTTGGACTAATATATTGTTATTTTACTTGTAACAGTTTGACTGTACCCATAACATCGTTGACTTTATAGTTGGACTATAGTTGTCAAGATGATTGGCAAAGGTAATATCCGCGACATAATCATGGGCGATAATGTCTTCAAAGGGACAAACTTTGCCGACTGGGAAATGAACCTCAAGATAGTGCTTGGGGCTGAGAGGATACTGTATACTATTCAGAGACCTCTCCCGCCTGAACCCACTGAGCCACTGGAGCTAGAGTTATGGAAGACTCATAGTGACGATTGTGACCAAGCTCAGTCAGTTATGCTAGCTGCAATGACCCAGCATTTCAGACGCCAGTACAGGGACTTGGATCCCTATAACATGATGGCAAGATTGCGTGATCTTCACCGCACCAATAAGCGGATGAAGAGGTACGAGCTAGTAAGGAAACTCTTCCGCTCCCGGATGACAGACGGCGCATCAGTTGAGGCCCACGGGACTCAAATGATCGCCGATATTGATGAGTTGGCCAATATGGGAATAGTCTTGGAGGCTGAGCTGACTATAGATATGATCTTGCAGTCACTTCCTGATACTTGGAAACAAATCATAATCAACTACAAGTTGATGGATACAGATGACACTCTTGGAGCTTGTTATCCGTATTGAAGGAGTCCGAAAGGGAACTCCTAAAGGGGAGCAAGCGCGAGGCGCATTATGCATCGACCTCTCATGCGCCAAAGGCTAGGCCCAAGGCAATTGGAGGTGCGAGGAAGAAGAAGTTCAAGAAAAAGGGCAAAGGCAAGTTGACAGTGGCTTCTAGGAAGCCAAAGGACAAATCTCGCGACATCTGCCTCAACTGCGGCAAGAGGGGTCACTGGAAACGTGACTGCCAAATGAGCATTGTGCAGAGGAGGATATCAAGGCTGGCAAGGCTATCGCCTCTGGTATGTTTGTTATTGAGATAAATATGAATACTTCTAGTTTTAAAAATTGGATTTTTGATTCTGGTTGTGGTGCTCATATTTGTACTGATGTGCAGGATCTGCATGATAGCAGGGTGCTGGCGTCAGGGGAGATGGATCTACGGGTCGGAAACGGAACACCAGTTGCTGTTTTGGCCGTAGGGACTTTTGTTTTAGAACTGCCCTCAGGGCATGTACTTAAACTTTTGAACTGTTATTTTGTACCTAGTTTAACTAGGAATATTATATCTGTATCCTTGTTAACCCAGCAGGGTTACACTTTTGTATTTAGAAACACTGGGTGTTATTTATATAAAAATGATGCAGAAATTTGCACAGCTGTTGCAAATAACGGTCTTTATATTTTGAATATAAATGAATCTCCTAAAATGACAAACAAAAGGCTCAAAAGAGTAATCTAAAAGATGAAGCTTATATGTGGCATTGTCGTCTAGGACACATCACAAGACTCGCATATCCACACTTTCGAAGAGTGGGTACTTGGACGAATTTGATCCCAATTCATATGACGTCTGCGAATCTTGTCTTTTAGGCAAAATGCCTAAATCACCTTTTAGCGGTAAAGGTGAACGTGCCACAGAACTGTTACAGATGATGCATCTCGTTACGGTTATGTGTATCTTATGAGACACAAGTCGGAAACTTTTGAGAAATTCAAAGAGTTTCGACACGAAGTGGAGAAACAAACAGGGAAGAGTATTAAGACATTACGGTCAGACCGTGGTGGCGAATACTTAAGTTATGAGTTTCAAGATTACTTGAAAGAATATGGTATTCTTTCACAGTGGACTCCTCCTGGAACACCGCAATTAAACGGTGTGTCCGAACGGAGAAACCGCACCTTGTTGGACATGGTAAGGTCAATGATGAGTCGCACTGAGCTACCAATATCCTTCTGGGGATACGCATTAAACAGTGCTATACTTATTTTGAATAAGGTACCGTCGAAGTCTGTTGAACAGACTCCATATGAGATATGGACAGGAAGGAAACCAGGTTTCTCTTTCCTGAAGATTTGGGGATGCTGGGCATATGTTAAACGTTTGGAAAGTACCAAACTTGAACCCAAAACTGATAAATGCCTTTTTGTAGGATATCCTAGGGAAACCAAAGGATATTACTTCTATCACCCACAAGAGAACAAAGTATTTGTTGCTCTACAAGCATTTTTCCTTGAGAAGGATTTTATAAATGCAGTGGTAAGTGGGAGGAAAGTAGAACTCGATGAAGATCGTAGTGATACTGTTCCTGGCAATGAATCAACGACGGAACAAGAACAGACCGTCCGGGATGAGTCTGTACCACAAACTTCACATACACAAGGACCGCGTAGGTCGGAGAGAGTCAGAACAGTACCTGAGAGGTATGGGTTCCTGATCTCACCTCATGTAGATATTAATCTTATTGAGGATAATGACCGGCTACGTATGAGGAAGCGATACAAAATATCGATTCCGCTTTATGGCAAGATGCCATGAAGTCCGAGATGGATTCCATGTACGCCAACCAAGTTTGGACACTGGTTGATGCACCAGAAGGCGTAAAGCCTATTGGATGCAGATGGATCTTCAAGAAGAAGACCGACATGGATGGCAACGTACAAACGTACAAAGCTAGGCTTGTAGCGAAGGGGTATCGTCAACAATATGGTATTGATTATGACGAAACCTTCTCACCCGTTGCCATGATTAAATCCATTCGGATAATGCTTGCAATAGCTGCATATTTCGATTACGAGATATGGCAGATGGACGTTAAAACCGCTTTCCTTAACGGAAACCTTTTGGAGGATGTTTATATGCAACAGCCTGACGGTTTTATCGTACCTAGACTTGCAAACAAGGTTTGTAAGTTAAATCGATCCATTTATGGATTGAAGCAAGCATCACGGTCATGGAATCAGCGTTTTGATGAGATCATAAAAGAATATGATTTCGTGCAAAACGCAGATGACCCTTGTGTATACAAGAAGGTTAGTGGGAGAGCACTTACTTTTATTGTCCTTTATGTCGACGACGTATTGCTTATAGGCAATGACATTCCCATGCTAACGTCGGTGAAAGCTTGGCTTTCATTAAAATTCTCCATGAAAGATCTGGGAGAAGCAGCCTTTATTCTTGGAATAAAGATCTACAGGGATAGATCTAGAAAGCTGCTTGGACTCTCCCAGAGTACATACATTGATAAAGTGTTGAAGCGATTCAACATGGAACAATCCAAGAGGGGATTGGTTCCAATGGTACGTGGTACCTCTCTGTCTAAGGACATGTGTCCTAAGACTCAGGAAGAGAGAGACAACATGAGTCGGATACCGTTCGCCTCGGCAGTCGGATCGATCATGTATGCCATGATATGTACACGACCTGATGTCTCATATGCTTTGAGCATGTGCAGTCGCTATCAGGCCGATCCAGGTGAAGGTCACTGGATAGCAGTTAAGAATATCCTTAAGTATCTTAAACGAACTAAGGATGCTTTCTTAATTTATGGAGGTGGAGAACTTGCGGTATCTGGGTATACCGATGCAAGTTTCCAAACCGACAAGGATGACTACAAGTCGCAATCCGGGTACATTTTTTGTTTGAATAACGGAGCAGTGAGCTGGAAATCTTCCAAGCAAGATACTGTTGCCGATTCAACAACAGAAGCGGAGTACATCGCTGCATCTGAAGCAGCAAAGGAGGCAGTTTGGATCCGAAAGTTCCTAATCGGATTAGGAGTAGTTCCGTTAGCAGCTGAGCCCGTTCCATTGTATTGTGACAATAACGGGGCTATAGCACAGGCTAAGGAACCAAGGTCTCATCAACGGTCCAAGCATGTTCTTCGACGTTACCATCTGATTCGGGAGATTATACATCGTGGCGATGTAAAAGTCGAGAAGGTCACATCAGATGACAACATTGCAGATCCGCTGACGAAGGCTGTTCTTCAGCAAGTTTTTGAACGACACATACATAGTTCGGGTATTAGATGCTTGAGTGACTGGCTATAGGCCAAGTGGGAGATTGTTAGACATTGTGTCCCATAGCGTCACTGTTTGTAAATGATATTGTATTATTGTACAAAATTAACTATGTATAATGAAATTGCCTTTTGCCATTTTGTAATATTTTTACTTTGATTATAAATGGCGAAAGTCCATATGATTAGTACTGGATTGAGATGATATGAGACAGTATCAATCCATAAAGGTTTAATCATTAAATATCCCTAGCCGTAGTATTATCGAGACTGGACATCGATAATGCGGAATAGACTAGTATTGCGCTTGTGCACGTTGTGAGGGCACAACGGCATAGTTCTCATATATTTAAGTATTGGATACTTATGCAAGTGCGATAGGAGGTTGTGTTTTACCGATGGTACGGAAAACAGCTTCGCTCTGGATAGACCCCGCGGAATCCCATTGGTAGTATGTCTAGGTGTCTATGGGAGGCCGCATCAGGGTAGGTGTATATGGTCTTAACCTGAGACTTACATCGCTAGTACTTGCGACAATCGGTAAACTTTGGTTTTGGTGGTTGGGGACCTTAACCGGTTCTGTGTACACCTCTTCTGGGTTTATCGAGAATCGTAGTGTACTGGATGTGATGTCAAGATGGAAGTATCGCTTCAGACATATGGAGGTGATGATCACGCAGGACACAGAACTAGTACTCTATAAAAGGTTGCAACCGTCGGGACAATATGACTAGGTCAGGATTGTCCGATTTAAAGAGACTAGTTGCTTGATGTCCGATATATGTTTCGTACGGGGCAGACACATCTCCAGCCCCAGGCCTAGCATGTGATCATCCGATACTGGATCGATGTACGCAATACTACGGTATACTACGCTTGATATAGATCTTATATTCCTATAAGAATATTTCTGGAGAATTGGGTAGGCATGGCGCTTTGCTAGAAGCCAACCTTGTCTTGTGAATCGGTAAGAACGTAGTACGAGGTACGTGCGTGTTCGGATTATCCGACGACCGTATTTACTGCCAACATATCCGGAGATCTCTTGGGTCGCTTCCTGAAGATTCACCTATGATATTTGATTCGAACTTAATTAATCTTGGATTAATTGCGGAGAAACTTTATCTCGGATAAAGTGCCTTATTTAGAGAGAGAGAACGATTAATTTGGAATTAATCAGTAAAATTATTATATTCGATATAATAATTGAAATTCGATTTCGACGCGAAATTAAAATTAGATTTTAATTCGGGCATACGAGTTAATTTAGAATTAATTCGTTAGCGACGTAAATAATAATTTCGCTAGGCGCGATTATTTATTTAAATTCGATTTAATTAACGTCGCGACGCAAGTTCGGTATTTCGGAAATATCGAACCCGAACGCGTGAGTGCACGTGGGCCCACTTTCATTTGGAAACGTGTGGGGCCCACATGACACATGTCATTATATGTATTATTTTATTGATAATGCATTGCATGGTGATAGTGTATAATACACTCAATTGTTATGCATGGAATTTGAGTGTTTGACACTCTAAGCCTTTGCATGGTTTTGTCATAGATTTATTATTATTTAATAAATATTATGGCATAAATATAAATTGATTTTTGGTATCAAAAATAAAACAAGAAAAATCTCTCTTCTCTCTCTCACATTGCCGAAAACTGCATGCAGTTTTTTGGTCTTCATCTTCTTCATTTTGGTTGCCAAAAGGCTTGAAGATAGTGTGTTGTTTGGAACATCTTCTCACATGCAAGGCTAGCACCTTCAAGGGATCAAAAGAGGTGATAGGGAAACCATCATAGAGCAAGGAATTCACAAAGCTTGGAGCTTTCCACATCTTCTCCTCCTTTGGCCGAATCAATCAACACTTGGAGCTTCCATTTTGGTTTGATTTTCTTCATCAACAAAGCATTGTAAGTATGATTCCGCCATACTTCAAAGTTAAATATATATTCATTTATTGTATTTCAAATGCTTAATCTTTCCTTGGGACATATTATAGAAACCAACAGATACTCTATCTCTCCTTAGCTGGGCGATGTAATCAAGACAATTCCTTTTCCAATGCCCTACATTGCCGCAGTGGTGGCATTTTGATGAGTGGTATTTATATCACTATTTCCCACTCATTTATCCTAATATTTTGTATAGTTTCTTGAGTTTTGTGAATATTTTGATGTGTTTTGTGTTATTTTGTAGATAAATAAAGTTTAGGAAGCATTGGAGACAATTTTGGGGCAAAATGGACAAAATTGGGCAAAATCATCATTTCAGCGTCGCGACGCTGAAGCCTTGCGCTTCACGATGCCCAGCATGCGCCGAAATTGCTAATGTGCTCCGTGGACATGAGGACCAATCAGAAAATTTGCTAACATGCGCCGCTTGCTAACGTGCGCCGATCATGCTATCTTACACCGTGCCACGTGTCGCCATCACAACGGAGATGCTAATGTGCACCGGTGCCACATGTCACGATCTAACGGTGCCGACAATCGCCCTCCACATGTTAGCGTGACGTAAACAATGACGTCATGAACAGTGCCACATCATCGGATAAGAATGTGAGCCGACGAATCAGCGCGTGACACGTGTCACAATTATTACTGCCGACAGCCGCGTGGTCAAAGCCGCGTATGACCAAGTTACTGTACCGGGCGTCGCGACGCGTGACCTCTTGGCGTCGCGACGCCAGAACCAGATTTTGCCTATAAATTCGGCTCTTCGTCACTTCATTTGGTGTGCTCTCCTTGGGAATATTTCCCTGGTTTTATAGGAAGCATCTATTTTTGTATATATAAATATTATTTTTAATTTATGTATTTTAATTTTCAGTAATAATTGTAATTCTTCTTCTACCTTTCTTTAATGTTTTGTATTTAATTTTTTGCTGGGGATAAGGTGAAGCTTTTATTATTTTAATTTAGATTAATCTCCTTTAAATATAATATGGAAATTATAATTCAAAATATAAAAGATTACCGCCTTAATGGCTGGTTTTATTTATTTGACATAATGTGGCACCGCCTATATGGCTGGTCTTTAGGTGACAGGTAATTACCGCCTATATGGCTGGTTTATGTTCAAATACTATTACCGCCTTTATGGCTGGTCGGACTTAATTTGACTTAATAAGGAATACCGCCTTTATGGCTGGTCGGTAATATCATGTTTAATTTTTGTATTATATTATTAGGGAGATATCTAAATTATATAGTAAAAAGTGGATCCTCAACCCCCAGCATTTTATTTTTATTCTAGGGAAGTGATGAAACACAATACACACACTTAATAATTGATTTTCTTTTTATGGGTAGTTCTTTAGTTTGTTTATTGAGTCTTAAGCTTAATGCGTCTTGTTAACTGGCAATTAATAAGATTGATGGGGTAAATCTAAAATGAACTAGACATAGGGATTTTAGGTTTCAGCCTTAGATTCAATAGCCCACGATCTTCCTTGAGGATAGATAACCCTTTAATAGATTTCCTTACAGGATAGGAATATACCTGTCGGGCGGGGTAGCCATAATTGGAACTTAAACTTAATGAATCCAGGTAATGTGATTGACATAGACATATGGTTCAATTGGGTTATACTGGGTATTTGCGTCTGACCATCGGAAGAGGCTTTTGCATATTTTCGTGTTCCAGGTTAGCAAACTGAATTAGTACACATAAATAAGAGAATCAATTCATCCTTTTAACAGTATTGTGTGGAGTCACGACCCTAGATCTTTTGAGTCTTTTTATTTATTTTCCTTAGTATTTTCTTTTGTTTATTTTATTTTTATTAAGCAATTCAACATTCAACCAATCAAAGCAATCAATTCCCTTCTCCCTATAATTAGATATCTGTAAATAAATAGATTCAATAATTAATAACAACAGTATGAATTAAGTCCTCGTGGGATCGATATTTTTATACTACTTGAACGATATGTGCGCTTGCGTTATACGCGTGTGTTTGCACCGGTCAAGTTTTTGGCGCCGTTGCCGGGGACTTATATTTCTTGAGTTATTAATTTTGAAGCTATCTAATTTACTTGTATCTAATTTTCTTTATTTTTATCTGTAATTTTTATTTCTTTCTTTTATTTTTCAGGTGGTTGAAAAATGGAACACAACTGGGAGATTGAGAGATTACGAGCCTTACAAAAAGATACACCCCACATCTGGGAGCAACAGTCCGGTTTTCTGAGGCCTGTTGTCGAGCCCAACGATTATCACTGGATGCCAGAACCAAGCAATACTACATTTGCTCATTAGAACTCAATGAAGAGATGTGACATATGTAATGGTAACCACCCAAGAGATTATTGTGAGTACAACTACAATCCAGGGTGGCAGAGCTATCAAAATCATTCATGGTACAAAGAACCATCACATTTTCCATCTTATCCACCATCTTCCTTCGATCCTTATCAAGAACCAGAACCATCCGAGGAAGATCAATTGATTCACATGTTTAAAGAACAAGCAGCTCGATTTGATGCACAAATTCAGAGTAACGCAGAATCCATACAGAGAATGACAAATCAGATCAGACAATTAATAGAAAACTAGAGATACATACCTCAAGAATCATTTTCAGATGAAGCCTCAGAGTACCAAACATTTCACGATGACACTTTAGCAGAGGAGGAGGCTGAGGAGAATCAAGAACCAGAGGTATCAGTTCAGGAACCCGAACCGGCAAAGTCTCGATTTGATTTCTATTATTCAGATTCTGACGATGATGAAGCTGAAATGTTTGTACCAACTGCATCAAAAATTGAGGATGGAATTCTGTATCCTCAAAATGAAGATCTTGGAGATTATATTGCAACAATGTTTGAGGAAGAACTACCAATCGAAGAGGATAAAAGCATACAGACAGAGACATCTTTACATCCTCCGGTTGAAGATCTTGGAGATTGTTTTGCAATGATGTTTGAAGAAGATCTACCCGAGCCAATCAATTCAACTGAATAAGAGGATGAAGACCTAATGTCAGACTCATCTTTTCATCCTCAGGTGGAACAAGAAGTAGAGCAAATAGAGGAGCAGATGACAGAACTTATTGAAGATCCAGAGCATTCAGGCGAAACATCACTGTTATGGGGAGTACAATCTAAAGATATCACCCAGAAGCTTGACAGAATGGAACTTCCATTCCAAGTCAAGCACCATACGAGACCTCCTGATTTTCTTTCTTTCTTTGCAGGAACTATAGGAGCGACAGAGTTTAAAAATATGGCACGAGCACTGAATGAGACAAAACTCTTTTTACCACTTTACCATTGGAAGAGACCCTTCAAAAGCAATGCACATGGGAATGTCTTTAATAGGACATCCAAAATGACTCTGAAACCTCCTTAACAGATGAATTTCAGTCACGTCTGGCTGAAGACGAAAAATTTAGCGCTAGTAGGGAGGCAACCCATGCAATTTGTTGTAATTTCTGTTTTCATATTTTGTGTATACATATTGTGGAGTTTTAATTTTGTGTGTTATTTTTGTAGGAAAAAGCACAAACGAAGCTTTTTAAGACAAAAGGAATTGTGTTTGGCAATCAAAGTATGGATGAATAAAGAATTAATTCTTGAGACGCATCCTAATGGATTTTTATACCAAGCGAGTGGCGTATTACGTACACAATTCCGTTGCCTTATTTATTGCTTTGATTCGCTTTTCTGTTGTAATTATCTTTATTTTCGAAGACAGGATCCAGACTTTTTGACCTTTCACGATTTCTTTTGTTGTTTAGCTAACAAACGTCATTTGAAAGATACTAGTGCTATTATTACTCACCCTTTTTCAGGTACTATAAATTCACCCCATCATTGCACTTTTGAAGGCATCCAGAGTTGAGAAAGAAATACATAAAAAAATGGAAGCCACTTCAAGAAGACGAGTTGGAAACATCTGCGTATTTTGCGGTAGTACTGTTGGTACTAAACCACAATACGTAGAAGCAGCACAGGAATTGGGTCGAGTCTTAGCTGTAAGGAATATGCACTTAATATATGGCGGAGGAAATTTTGGACTGATGGGGATCTTTTCAAAGGCTGTACAGGAAGGAGGCAGTCACGTTTTGGGAATCTTCCCAAAACCCTTGGCAGAGGCAAATCTTATTGGATCATCAAACGGAGAGGAATTGATTTTGCCAGGTATGTCTGAACGACTGATAGAAATGATTAACCGTGCTGATGCTTTTATTGCTTTGCCAGGTGGCTTGGGTACATTGGAGGAAATTTTTATAGTGCTATCTTGGGCGAACCTGAATATACACCAGAAACTGCTTGGACTGCTCAACGTTGATGGATTTTATGATTTTCTTTGTGTGTTTCTTGATGATGCTCGGAGAAATGGGTTCGTGTCAAAACCTATGAAAGAACTCCTCTTTACTGCCAGAACTGCTCCGGATCTAATTGACCAACTCTTAGCATATGAACCACAAGTTGACCCTATCATTTTAAAGATAAAATGGTCTGATGATGATCGTGGTAAGAAGCGTCGAATAAATCTGGATCTTAACCTTTAATTTTCCTGTAGAATTTCAACTAATCAGGTACTATCTTCTAAACTCTTCTTCTACTGTTTAAGACATTGGGGACAATGTCTCATTTAGGTTTGGGGTGAGGTATAGTTAATAGTACTTGATTGTATTGTGTTTTAAGTTTTAGTCCAAAATTTTTTGAAAAATACAAAAAAAATTGAAAAATTTTCAAAAAATTACAAAAATATTTTGCGCTTTTGTATTTTGACTAAAAAGGTGAAATTGGTGAGAGATAGCTGTGTAATGAATTTCCACTCCTGAGACGTATTTCAAACCTATTTCAAAACAAGTTAAACTTTTGTTTATTTCCTTTTGAATTATTTAATTTGTGAAATTCTCCATAATACTGACTAAAATGGATCTTCATATGCTCAGTTGGCAGGTATTATCAACATGCATAGTAACATACGGACATGAGCTGTAATTGAAAAGTTTGTAATATTCCGTGCTCTAGTTTAATTGGAGGAAGCATCTATAAATAGCAATGGAATAAAAAAAAAAATTCTGATGTACAAAAATAAAGTATCTAAGATCCGGGTTATTAAGTCTGTAAGGGTGTTTTAACACCTAGTGCCCTAAAACCAACTGGTTTGGGAGTCACTGGCCCAAAACTCGCTACATGGATCGAAGATGCTACAAAAAAATATATATATATCTGAAGTCTGGGTAATTAAGTCTGTAGGGGTGTCTTAACACCTGGTGCCCTAAAGCCAACTGGTTTGGGAGCCACCGAACCAAAGCTCGCTACATAGACGGAAGGTATTGTATATAAATAAAAAGTAAAAATCAGAAAAAGCAAAGAAAAAAAATCAGAAAAATCAGAAAAATTTATTCCATTGCTACAAAAAGGTGTGAAATCTGATGGAATTTTAGGACAAAAATATTACTCTCTTATCAACTGCATTTGTGACTGTTATGGGCAAAAATGAGTTGATTAATATTATGCTGGCTGTGTATATGGAGAATGGTGAAAATAATCAGAGAATTTACTTATTCTGTAATTTAGAAAGAAACAAAATAACTAGTAACTTGGAGTAGAAGTTTCACATGATTAGTCACTAACTTCTTTATTCTCTTTTCGCTTGTCTTTTTGCTTTTGTGTGCATTAGTTTTACTACCTTTTTACTTTTGTAAAATGTTTGTGGGTATCATTGCTGTAAACCCTCACGAGACTACAACTCGTCCACTAGGGACACCTAGGGGTTTAAAGGCTTGTTGCATACGCTAAATGCAACCGTGATCCCTACGAAAGTGGCTTAGTTAAATTTTAATTATGTTATTTTATTCTATGTTTTGCTCGAGGACTAGCAAAATGTTAGGTTTGGGGGTGTGATGAGTGGTATTTATATCACTATTTCCCACTCATTTATCCTAATATTTTGTATAGTTTCTTGAGTTTTGTGAATATTTTGATGTGTTTTGTGTTATTTTGTAGATAAATAAAGTTTAGGAAGCATTGGAGACAATTTCGGGGCAAAATGGACAAAATTGGGCAAAATGGTCATTTCAACGTCGCGACGCTGAAGCCTTGCGCGTCGCGACGCCCAGCATGCTTCGGAATTGCTAATGTGCGTCGTGGACACGTGGACCAATCAGAAAATTTGCTAACAGGCGCAGCTTGCTAACGTGCACCGATCATGCTATCTTGCGCCGTGCCACGTGTCGCCATCACAACGGAGATGCTAATGTGCGCCGTTGCCACGTGTCACGATCTAACGGTGCCGACAATCGCCCTCCACACGTCAGTGTGACATAAGCAATGACTTCATGAATAGTGCCATGTCATCGGATAAGAATCTGAGCTGACGAATCAGCGCGTGACACATGTCACAATTATTGCTGCCGACTGCCGCGTGGTCAAAGCCGCGTATGACCAAGTTACTGTACCTAGCGTCGCGACGCGTAACCTCTTGGCGTCGCTACGCCGTGTTGGATAATTATGACCCATAGCGTCACTATTTGTACAGACCATGGTGTTGTTGTACAAATTAACTATGTGACAAAAGAGATTGCGCTCTTATCATTTGTGATTTGATCACCTTAGATGTATAAATGATGAGAGGTCCCTATGATTTGTTCCTGGACGGAGAATGATATGAGACAGTATCAGTCCACGTAGGATAAATCATTAAATATCCCTAGTCAGAGTATTATCGAGATTGGACATCGATAAATACGTAAAAGACTAGTATTACACTTGTGCGCGTTTGTGAGAGCACAACGGCATAGTTCTCATATATTTGGGTATATGATACTCATGCAAGTGCAATAGGAGGTTGTGTTTCACCGATGGTACGGGAAACAGCTTCGCTCTGGATAGACCCCCTCGGAATCCCATTGATAGTATGACTATGTGTCTATGGGAGTCCGACATCAGGGTAGGTGTATTTGGTCTTAACCTGAGACTTGCACCGCTAATGCTTACGATAATCAATATACTTTAGTTGAGGTCGTCCAGTGGTGTAACAGGTCCTGTGTACGCCGATACTGGGTATATTGAGAATCGTAGAGTATTGGGTGTGATGTCAAGACAGAAGTATCACTCCAGTCATAGTGGAGATGATGTCACGTAGGATACGGTATTAGTTCTCTTAAGTGCTGAGCGGCCAATCGCGATATTATGATTAGGTCATGTATATCCGATTATAGAGACTAGTTACCAGACATCCGACAAGTGCTTCGTACGGGGCAAACACAACTCCAGCCCCAGGCCTAGCACGTGATAGTCCGATACTGGATCGACATGCACAATATGATGTATACTACGCCTGATATAGATCCTTTATTCCTGTAAGGATATTTCCGGAGAATTGGGTAGGCATGGCGCTTTGCTATAGGCCAACCTTGTCTTGTGAATCGGTGTAAACGTGGTACGAGGTACTTTCGTGTTCGGATAGTCCGACGACCCGATTTACTGCCAACATATCTGGTGATCTCATGGGTCGCTTCCCAAAGATTCACCGATGACGTATAACTCGCACTCTAAATTAATCTGGGATTAATTCGATGAGAGAGAAAAATAATCTGGGATTAATCACGGAGATATTTTATCTGGGATAAAATATCGTCTATAGAGAGAAAACGATTAGTTTGGAATTAATCGGTAAAGTTAATATATTCGATATATTAAATGAAATTGGATTTCGACGCGGAATTGAAATTGGATTTTGATTCGGGCTAACGAATTATTTTAGAATTAATTCGTTAGCGACGTGAATAGTGGATTCGCTAGGCGTAATCATTTAATTACGACGCAACAGAAAATTCGCTAATTAGGAATTAGCGAACCCGAGCCCGAGAGTGATTGCGAGCGCAATCGTATTTCGAATTCAAGTGCGGCAACGCAAGTCACATCAAACGGCAAATCATTCGCCACATCAAATGTCAAATCAAACGTCACTTTGAGTGATGTGATTGATTGATGTGATTGATTGATTGAAAGACATGTCACTTTAATAAAGTGAAAATGAATAGTGATGTGTTTTGGTGAAATAGTGTAAGTTGGTGAGACATTTACCTTTTGATTATTTAATATATTATTTGGTAATTGTTTTAGTATATTTTCATGGAAAATATATAAAGCATTTTGGAAAATGCTTTGACCAACTTTAATACACAATTTCTCTCCTCCATTTCTCTCTCACATCTCACGCCCATGGAGGGCTAAATTGCTCACTGTTTTATGTCAAGAAAACCGAGCAAAGGGAAGCATAGAGTTGGGTTTTTGTGGTAAAAACCGCAAGTGCTAGCACACTACGAGATATGCGAAGGTGATAGGGAAGTCTACCAATGAGCCGGGAATCGTTTGACGAAGATTCGAAGCTCAAATGATGAAGCAAAATCTGAAAACTTGAACCAGTGAACTGCTCACTGCCAAGGACGAATTCCAATGGGAAAAATGATTTTGTTCGTCGTTTCGTCGCACAACCGATCGATGTGAGTATTCCGCAACTCCTTTGATATGTATTTCACACTTTTTCATGCTTGTTTGATGATCTTGGGACCTAGAATAAAACCAACAATGGCATCAAGAGCCTAAGTACAAGCATGAAAATTGTAGGGCTAAAATTTGGGTATTTTGTATTTGAGCATGATTTGAATAAATTGGATGTTTAAGTATGCTTAATACATGTTGAATTTAGGATTGATTGGATCAATTTGATGAAATTGTGATTGGATCAAATTTCCCCAATATTTATGACTTGGCCGAAAGTTTAGGGATTTTGGATAATCTTGGATTTTTTCATTTTGATTCATTGGATGAGTTGGAATAATGTTGGATAATGTTAATTTGAAATTAATTAGATTGAATTTTGAATTGAACATAAATCCCTAAATTACTCACCTTGGCCAAATTGGATAAGCCCTTTAATGTCTTGGAATTTTGATTTTTTTAATTCATTGGATGTGTTAGAAATCATACAGGATGAGGACTTAATAACGATTGTGAAATTAATTGGATTGAATTTTGAATTGAACATAAATCCCTAAATTACTCACCTTGGCCAAATTGGATAAGCCCTTTAATGTCTTGGAATTTTGATTTTTTAATTCATTGGATGTGTTAGAAATCATACAGGATGAGGACTTAATAACGATTGTGAAATTAATTGGATTGAATTCGAATCGGATAAAAAGTCTCTCCTTGGCCGAGACACTTTAAGCATGTAATTGGGTTTGATTTTTCATTAAATGTGTTGGACATGTGATAATGAAATTGAACATGATTAATTAGACAAATTAATGTTTTGGAAATATTGAATTTGGTAATTGTTATGTTATACCCTTTAGAATTAATTAGATTATGAAATTGGACTTTATGATTTAATTAATGGGCCCTAAATTGATTTATGGGTTTATGGGGTAATTCCCGGATTGGATTTTGGTTATTCGGTTTGAACCGAGTTGACCAAAAGTCCACGCCTTAAGAAATCAATTAAAAGCCCATTGGACTTTAATTGAATTGACGTTGGACGTTAATCGGTCTTTGAGACGCGTTACGATTAAATTTGGAATTTAAGTCGTAAAATGTTTATTAATAAAGTGTAATATTTAATTTGGAGTTAAATAGTGAGTTAGTATTAAATACATATTAAATTGGATTTAATGTTGTAGTTTAATTTAATTCAAGAATTCGTACTTTGAGTACTTATTCGCAAAACGAGTTTGACTCGCGCAAAATCAAATCATTGTTTGAACATTGGATGATCACTAATTATCAGATTAATTAATTTGATTAGATTGATTGATAACATGCTTGTGTGAATACATGGTTGTGATGAATGAATAATGTATATCGGATGGATATTAGTCGGGTGGGGGCAATTTTGGAAATTATTGTAATAAATTTGATTTATTAAATTGGACCTGCGTGTCCAGCCTTATCACCTCTATTCTCTTTGTATTCTCTTCTCACCTATTCCCCTCAATGTAAATGAGGTTCTTTAGAAGTGTAGTGTAACGGGTAGAAGCAATACAAGTGCTAGCTTGAGAGAGAAAGGGAGAGATTTGATCTAGGATCAATGTGTTAAGTATCCATCCGCATAACATTATTATTTTATTATATGCTCTTTATTATGTGTTTAGAATGCATGTTTAAGGGTGTATGATGATGAGACCTTAACAAAGATAATAAATTGGTAGCCAATTAGCACGCGAAAAACCCTCATCAAATATCATGCGTTTTTCCTTCCATTGAGTGATTCTCACTCAAGATCCGAGACGGCATTGGGTTGTTGGCCAAAGTCAAGCCCTTTGTTCATCGAAGATGTGTTTGAATCACGAGAGTTTTGTTACATGTCAGTGTCATGTCCAAGTTGTGGTTTGTTGGCTAAAGTCAATGCCACTTCTTGTCCATCGACATTGATTACGAAGCTTTCCATGGTCAATGGGTCGCGCTTGACTGGGATCATTAGGTTTGTTGTGCCAAAGCCAAGGCTTAGTTGATTCAGAGGAAAAAGGTTAGGTAATACATTGGATGTATTGGCATATATAAGATATATGTTTAGGATTTGGATATCCGCCTACTGGATCTAGGAATTGGATTGGATCCAATTGATCTTTGAGATCTACCTAGTTAAATATTATACAATTTGTTGACCAAAGTCAAGATTGTGTGTTATTTAACGGGATCCTAGCCCACTAGGAAACACGGTTTCCCGAGTACTTGACAGAGGGTTAGAGGCTCGCCGAAAAATAGTGGGAGGCAAGAATTGAATTTGCAATATTCGTTCAATTACTCGCCATACGCGCTCAAACAAATATCATTCGTCAATATAAATTAAATGTTAGTTGGACTAATATTTAAATTGTTGTTTTAATAAACAGTTGGACTGTATTATAGTTGATTATATAATTGGATTATAGTAATCAATATATTTGAATTAATTAATTTCAATTTACAGTTGATTTTATAATTTGATTATAGTAATCAATGTAATTGAGGTTAATTTTAATTATATTATATTTGATTGTAGTTGGACTATAATAATCATTATAATATATAGTACCACAATCGTTGATTAAATGGTTGGACTATTAGAATCAAGATTAAATTAAAAGATTGGACATTTAAATATAATCTTGGATTAAAATATTTAATGATTTTTTTTTCAAATTGGAAATAAATTCAGGATGGTCTTGGAAATAAATAATAAGTTATTTTTTTGATAAAATAACCTAATATGCCTAAGCCCGAGAATTAAGCCATATTAGAGCATGATCTTTGGAAGTTTCATGTAATGATAACTTAAAGTGCTTAATCCAATATACTTGTCATAAATCTATGTTTAGATTTAAGAAGTATTAAAATTGCAACTAATAATTCTTGGAGAGTTAATGACGAATCTCAAGGAGATAAAGTCGAACTTTGCAATTAGGTAAGTAGCGCAAGGCGCACTTTACTTCGATATTTTAGAAACCCAAGGCTTGGCCAAAGGCTTCTGAAATGTTGAAAAAGGTAAAGGCAAAATCATTATTATCTTCTGGGAAGATAAAAGACATATCCCAAAGTGACTGCCGTTTGGATATGGCAGACACGAAGGAATTAAAGAAAGGGCAAGGCTCTGACTTTAAGAATGTTTGTCAAAATTATGTTCACTACTAGCATTGAAATTGGATTTTAAATACTTAGTGTGGTACATAAAATATATGTATTGATGTTCAGAATCTGCTGTGAGTAGGATACTGACTTCGAGCTCAGATTCATCTGCGAATCGGAAACGGGACGAAAGTCGCTGTTTCGACCGTAGATACCTAAGTTTAGGAACTACCCTTCGGGTGTGTACCTATATTAGGAAACTTTTATATAGTAACTAGTTTGACTAGGATCATTATCTCTATATCAGTGTTTAATCCGTTGCGGATAAACCTTTATATTCTAGAACACTAAAGTGTTTCATTATATAAAGATGACATTGAGATAAACACATTAGATGTGAATAATAGTATTTATATTTTGAATATAAGTAAAATCTCAAACATATAAAATGAAAAATAAATAGCTCATGCTGATTTGATCAGAAGAGACTTATTTGTGGCATTTTTGTCTAGGACACAATTGAACAAGAGTCGTATATCAACAATTTTGAAGAGTGGGTACGAGGACTGATTTGACTGTTCAAATAAAGTCTACGAATCTAGTTTATAAGGTAAAGTACCTAAAACACTATTTACTTGGTAATAGTGAAAGTGCCACCGATCTGTTAGCCATATTCATAGTGAAGTAAGTGGGCCCACATCTAGCTAGGCTAGAAGTGGATATGAATGTTTCGTGACCTCAACGAATGTAGCATCACGTTATGGTTATGTGTTTCTTTTGAAAAACACAAATCGGAAACTTTTGAAGTTTCGACACGAAATAGATAGAAAGATCGGCTATTGTATTATACTGTCACGGTAAGACCGTAATGGAAAATACTTAAGCAATAAGTTTAATAAATACTTGAAAGAGTATAGTATTCTTTCAAATGAGGACTCCTCCCGGAACACGTCAATATACGGGGTATCCGAACGGAGAAATTGGATTTTGTTGGACATGATTAGGTTTATCAAGAGTCCCTCTGAGCTACCATTTCCTTCAACAGATATGCATTAACAGTGCAAAACTTATTTAGAATAAGGTTCCATAAAAATCTGTTTGACAGAATTCATATTAAATATGAACGGGAAAGAAACAGGGTTTCACACTCCTGATGATTTGGGAATGCAAGGCATACGTTTGGATGATACCAAACCAGAACCCAAATTGGATAAGTGCCAAATTATAGGTTATCCTAGAGGAAACCATAAGTATAGTACTTATATATCTCACAAGATAACAATGTGATTGTTGCTCGCCATGCGGTTTTCCTAAGAGGAATACCGATATGCAGTGGTAAGTGGGAGGACAGTAAAACTCGATGAAAATCGGAGTAATATTGTTCAAGGCACGAAGTCCGTAATGGAACATAAATAGTTCATCAAGGATGAAACTATACCATTAATCTTCGAATACACAAGACCCTCGTAGATCGGAGAGAATCAGAAAACAACCTGGGGTATGGGTTTCTGATGTCACCTCATAAAGTTGTCAATCTTGTTGAGGTATACCAACCGACTACGTTTAGAAAGTGTACAAGGTATCGACTCCCTTTATGGCAAGGTGCCATAAGTCCTAAATGGATTCCATGTATACCAACTATGTTTGGACACTAGTTGATGTACCACAAGGCATTATGCCTATTGGTACTGTATAAGTCTTCAAGGAAGACATACATGGAAGGCAACATACCAATATACAAAGCTAGGCTTGTAGCGGAAAGGTATCGTTATCAACATTGTGTTGATTACGGTTCAACCTTTTACCTGTTGCCACAGTAAATCCATTTGGATAATGCTTGCTGAAACTGTACATTTATGAAATGTGTCAGTTAAAGATCAAAATCGCTTTCCTTAAACGGAAACCTTTTGGAGGATGTTTATAACATCCAGACGATTTTGTCGTACTAAAACCAACAAACAAGGTTTGCGGGTTAATACGATCCATGTTTGGATTGAAGCAAACATTAGGTTCTTGGAACTGACGTTTTGATGTAATCATAATAGTGTATGATTTGATTCAAAAAGGAAATAATTTTGTGTATATAAGGAGGTTAGTGGGAGCGCACTGACAATGAATGTCTTAAAATAATGATAATATATGTCATTTCTTGAAAATGATATTCCCATAAAACAATCGGCGAAAGCTTTGCTTTCGAGATTATTCTCCGAAGAATTCTTAGGAGTAACAACCTTTATTCAAGGAATAAAGATCTACTGGGATAGATTAAGTTGTTAAAAATCTGCGAGAACTCGTACATTGAAAAATGTACGTGACCTGGTGTCTCATACGCTTTGAGCATATGGATTCACAAACAGGCCAATCCGAGTGATAGTCACTGGATTGTAGTTAAGAACATCCGTTAGTATCTTAGAGAACTAAGGATGCTGTCTTACTGGGATCACTATAGCAAGTTTCCAAACCGACAAAGACGACTTTGAGTCGCAAACGGTACTATAAAGTTTGAATAACGGAACAGTGAGCTGGAAATCTTCCAAGCAAGATACTGTTACCGAATAAACAATAAATGAGGATTATTGCTGCAGCTGAAGCAGCAATAGAAGCCATTTGGGTCGATAATAAATCTAATTAGATTAGATATAGTTCTGTTAGCGGCTGAGCTAGGCCTCAGTACAGGCTAAAGAATTAATGGTCTCATCAACGATCCAGATATATATACTTCGATACTCATCTGATTCGTTCGGATCATACATCGTGGCGATGTGATGATCGAATAAATTGCATCAGACGATAATCATGCAAATCCGCTGACGAAAGCTTTTCTCAGCAGTTTGAGCCAACCGTACATAGTTCGGGTGTAAGACACTCGAGTGACTGGCTATAGGCCAAGTGGGAGATTGTTGGATAATTATGACCCATAGCGTCACTATTTGTACAGATCATGGTGTTGTTGTACAAATTAACTATGTGACAAAGGAGATTGCGCTCTTTCATTTGTGATTACATCACCTTAGATGTATAAATGATGAGAGAGGTCCCTATGATTTATTCCTGGATGGAGAATGATATGAGACAGTATCAGTCCACGTAAGATAAATCATTAAATATCCCTAGTCAGAGTATTATCGAGATTGGACATCGATAAATACGTAAAAGACTAGTATTACACTTGTGCGCGTTTGTGAGAGCACAACGACATAGTTATCATATATTTGGGTATAGGATACTCATGCAAGTGCAATAGGAGGTTGTGTTTCACCGATGGTACGGGAAACAGCTTCGCTCTGGATAGACCCCCTCAGAATCCCATTGGTAGTATGAGTATGAGTCTATGGGAGTCCGACATCAGGGTAGGTGTATTTGGTTTTAACCTGAGACTTGCACCGCTAATGCTTACGACAATCAATATACTTTAGTTTAGGTCGTCGAGGGGTGTAACAGGTCTGTATACGCCGATACTGGGTATATTGAGAATCGTAGAGTATTGGGTGTGATGTCAAGACGGAAGTATCACTCCAGTCATTGTGGAGATGATGTCACGTAGGATACGGTATTAGTGCTCTTAAGTGCTGCGCGGCCAATCGCGATATTATGATTAGGTCATGTATATCCGAATTATAGAGACTAGTTACCAGACATCCGACAAGTGCTTCGTACGGGGCAGACACAACTCCAGCCCCAGGCCTAGCACGTGATAGTCCGATACTGGATCGACATGCACAATATGATGTACATACGCCTGATATAGATCCTTTATTCCTGTAAGGATATTTCCGGGAGAATTGGGTAGGCATGCGCGCTTTGCTATAGGCCAACCTTGTCTTGTGAATCGGTGTAAACGTGGTACGAGGTACTTACGTGTTCGGATAGTCCGACGACCCGATTTACTGCCAACATATCTGGGGATCTCATGGGTCGCTTCCCAAAGATTCACCGATGACGTATAACTCGCACTCTAAATTAATCTGGGATTAATTCGATGAGAGAGAAAATTAACTGGGATTAATCACGGAGATATTTTATCTGGGATAAAATATCGTCTATAGAGAGAACCGATTAGTTTGGAATTAATCGGTAAAGTTAATATATCGATATATTAAAAGAATTGGATTTCGACGCGGAATTGAAATTGGATTTTGATTCGGGCTAACGAATTAATTTAGAATTAATTCGTTAGCGACGTGAATAGTGGATTCGCTAGGCGTAATCATTTAATTACGACGCAATGGAAAATTCGCTAATTTGGAATTAGCGAACCCGAGCCCGAGAGTGATTGCGAGCGCAATCGTATTTCGAATTCGAGTACGGCAACACAAGTCACATCAAGCGTCAAATCATTCGCCACATCAAATGTCAAATCAAACGTCATTTAAGTGATGTGATTGATTGATTGAAAGACATGTCACTTTAATAAAGTGAAAATGAATAGTGATGTGTTTTGGGTGAAATAGTGTAAGTTGGTGAGACATTTACCTTTGATTATTTAATATATTATTTGGTAATTGTTTTAGTATATTTTCATGGAAAATATATAAAGCATTTTGGAAAATGCTTTGACCAACTTTAATACACAATTTCCTCCTCCATTTCTCTCTCACATCTCATGCCCATGGAGGGCTAAAATGCTCACTGTTTTCTGTCAAGAAAACCGAGCAAAAGGAAGCATAGAGTTGGGTTTTTGTGGTAAAAACCGCAAGTGCTAGCACACTACGAGATATGCGAAGGTGATAGGGAAGTCTACCCACGAATTCCAATGGGAAAAATGATTGTGTTCGTCGTTTCGTCGCACAACCGATCGATGTGAGTATTCGCCAACTCCTTTGATATGTATTTCACACTGTTTCATGCTTGTTTGATGATCTTGGGACCTAGATAAAACCAACACGCCGGAACCAGATTTTGCCTATAAATTCGGCTCTTCGTCACTTCATTTGGTGTGCTCTCCTTGGGAATTTTTCCCTGGTTTTATAGGAAGCATCTATTTTTGTATATATAAATATTATTTTTAATTTATATATTTTATTTTCAGTAATAGTAGTAATTCTTCTTCTACCTCTTCTTTAATGTTTTGTAGTTAATTTTTGCTGGGGATAAGGTGAAGCTTTTATTATTTTAATTTAGATTAATCTCCCTTAAATATAATATGGAAATTATAATTCAAAATATAAAAGATTACCGCCTTAATGGCTGGTTTTATTTATTTGACATAATGTGGCACCGCCTATATGGCTGGTCTTAGGTGTGACAGGTAATTACCGCCTATATGGCTGGTTTATGTTCAAATACTATTACCGCCTTTATGGCTGGTCGGACTGAATTTGACTTAATAAGGAATACCGCCTTTATGGCTGGTCGGTAATATCATGTTTAATTTTTGTATTATATTAAGGGAGATATCTAAATTATAAATAGTAAAAGTGGATCCCCAACCCCCAGCATTTTATTTTTATTCTAGGGAAGTGATGAAACACAATACACACACTTAATAATTGATTTTCTTTTTATGGGTAGTTCTTTAGTTTGTTTATTGAGTCTTAAGCTTAATGCGTCTTGTTAACTGGCAATTAATAAGATTGATGGGGTAAATCTAAATGAACTAGACATAGGGATTTTAGGTTTCAGCCTTAGATTCAATAGCCCACGATCTTCCTTGAGGATAGATAACCCTTTAATAGATTTCCTTACAGGATAGGAATATACCTGTCGGGCGGGGGTAGCCATAATTGGAACTTAAACTTAATGAATCCAGGTAATGTGGTTGACATAGACATATGGTTCAATTGGGTTATACTGGGTATTTGCGTCTGACCATCGGAAGAGGCTTTTGCATATTTTCGTGTTCTAGGTTAGCAAACTGAATTAGTACACATAAATAAGAGAATCAATTCATCCTTTTAACAGTATTGTGTGGAGTCACGACCCTAGATCTTTTGAGTCTGTTTATTTATTTTCCTTAGTATTTTATTTTGTTTATTTTATTTTTATTAAACAATTCCACATTCAACCAATCAAAGCAATCAATTCCCTTCGCCCTATAATTAGATATCTGTAAATAAATAGATTCAATAATTAATAACAACAGTAGGAATTAAGTCCTCGTGGGATCGATATTTTTATACTACTTGAACGATACGTGCGCTTGCGTTATACGCGTGTATTTGCACCGGTCACATTTGTCTTCAGAAGCCCTCTTGGGCTTAGCTATCTTTGCCTGTTGTTGAGGACCGAAACCCTTCTTCTTCTTCTCTTTCTTCTTCTTTCCATTTGACCATTTATGGGAAGAAGCAGAGAGAGAATTAGGTCTCGGAGGGCGAGTCGGTACTCTATTCTTGAGGTCCTCTTCCGCCGTGAGCAACATCCTATGTAGCTCTTGGTAGGGACAGACAGTCCCATTCATGTTGAAGTACATCACGAACTGGCGATATGAAGCTGGGAGAGAACCAAGAATGACACTCCTACCGAGAATGTCATTCAATATGAGATTATGTTTGTGGGAACACAAAATGGGCGACGCATGCTGTTCCGGGCTCGCGGCCCGGTTGGGAGTACGGAGTAGCCCACGGGGGACTAAACCGGAGAATAATGGATTTGCGACCCGGTGCGAATCAGGACAAAGATTTAAGGCCGCACTCACCCATCGCAAGGGAAGACCTCAAACCGTTGGGTTCGGAATGGTCCCTTACTTATGCCACTTGTAATAAAATGATTTATGCAATAATCTTACCAAGCCTAAGCAACATATTTCCAAGGATAATTTACCCATAAGTTTGCATGCATAGGTACAAATCTCATATCTAAGTTTACATATAACACATTTTTCATGTTTGCATACAACCTATTTGTATATAATCTATGTCCGAATTCATGCATAAAGATATATTGACATACGGAAGACATACAATATCACATTGGTAGGCACAGAAGCCCATACACATAGTTTTCATACATGCATGCATATTAGGGAAAGACACTTAAGCACATAATATAAATAGATAACTAAAGAGGTAATACAAATGCATAAGGTAAAAAGAGATAACTATATGCTAAGATAGACATGTCGTGATGTGACGCAAAAAAGATATCTAGAATTGACACGAACACATGCGTGGGCCTTTTTTCCAAGTGGTACGTGGAATTGTATCCCGAGTACAGATCATACTACCGTCCATTCTGAATCGGCTATGAAATTTATGTCCGGGTTTCCATCCTATATACCACGAGAAATAATGCCCAAATGCTATCATAACATGGGTACACAAATGATAATAGATCGAGCCAAGACAAAGATAGAAGATGCAATCAATAGATGAAAGACGCGGCAAATATCGTGGTAAAGGTAGCCTTTTAGGCTTTCCTTCCCCCAAATGGAGAACCTTTTAGTCCAGCACAATAGGCCCATGCGCTTTTCATTACAATACGTACAAAGATAAAGATTACTATATGGAATTGTATACCCGATTGAACACATCTTACATTCAACCGAATATACATCAACCGGCGCGGCAAACTATCGTGGTAAATGATTTTAACCCCTCAGAATAGGGGACCTTTAATCCAACTTACTAACCTCATGCGCTCGATCACATCATACATATAAACAATAAAAACAATAATATCAGACTTAATATACCTGATTGAACACATCTTACATTCAACCGAATATATTTAACCGGCGTGGTAAAGCATCGTGGTAAAGGATTTTAACCCCTCAGAATAGGGGACCTTTAATCCAACTTACTAAGCCCATGCGCTCGATCACATCATACATATAAACAATAAATACAATAATATCGGACTTCGTATACCTGATTGAACACATCTTACATTCAACTGAATATACATCAACCAGCGCGGTAAAGCATCGTGGTAAATGATTTAAAAACCCCTCAGAATAGGGGACCTTTAATCCAACTTTCTAAGCCCATGTGCTCGATCACATCATACATATAAACAATAAAGACAATAATATCGGACTTCGTATACCCGATTGAACACATCTTACATTCAACCGAATATACATCAATCGGCACGGTAAAGCATCGTGGTAAAGGATTTTAACCCCTCAGAATAGGGGACCTTTAATCCAAATTACTAAGCCCATGCGCTCGATCACATCATTACATAAAAAAATAATATACGGAAATCAAGTAACGAATGACAAACAAATCAAAACAACATAAAACAAAATATGTGTCGTTTACTCAAGTGGTACGTGGAGTTGTATCCCGAGTACAGATCATACTACCGTCCATTCAAAATCGGCTATGAAATTTATGTCCGGGTTTCCATTTTATATACCACGAGAGGCGACACATTTTTCATTTTATTCAAGGGCCACAACATACATCATTTTACAATATATGCATATTTATCTACTCAAGGGCCACAACATGCATTTTAATATAGTAATCATGCGAAGAAAACTCAATAAATAATAAAGATAAAACTGAAAATAAGTGTGAAAAATACCCTCAGATCTAACCTTTTTTGCCGACTTTCGGACTTACGTTTCACAGAGATCGGAAGGGTTAAAGCTCCTCAACTTCTCCGGTTCACTGGTTTAGCGTCTTAGCTCATTGTTTTGCTATTTTGCTTGCTGTTTGACCTCCGTTTTGCTGTTGTTTTCTCTGTATTTTCTGCTTACTGTTTTAGGTCTTCAAAACAACTATTTTTGTGTTTTTTAGAGGTCTAGGGGCTGCTGTTTTGGTGCGGTTTTAGGGCTATTTGGCTTACTATTTTTGGGTGGTTAAGGGTCGGTTTATAGGGCTCTTTGGGGGGTATTTATGCTTCAGTTTTAGGCAGATTTAGGGGACTTGTCAGTGAGGTTTTTTTTTATGTATTGGATGTGTATTTGATTTGTGAGGGTTGGTATGTTTTTTAGGCGTGAGGAGTGAGGGTTTGCTGGTAAGTTAAATTAGGGTGAGACGCGTGCACTGAGTGAAGGACGTGTGGGAACCGTGAGGGGGGGATGGTGCGTGTCGATTAAGTGTTGAGGCTAGGAGATTTGTTGCTTTGAGTAAAATCAATAGGGGCTGTTAGTGTTTGTGAGTGGAGGGCTGGTGCGTGGCGTGAAGCTGTGGAAGTGAGTGCATGCGGCTGAAGTGTATGAGGGCTCTCGGGACGTGGGGGCTAATGAGTGGGGCTTGCAGGTTATGAAGGTTGTTAATGAGGGTTCATTTATGAGGTGTCGTGTGGTCAGTTTGTGTGAGGGGAGGTGCTTTACGTGTGTGTTGTTTGTGAGTGCATGGAGAAGAGCCTGAGTGCAGGCTGGTTTGATGAGTTTGAAGCGGTGGAGTGAAGGCTGTGGGGGCTGCCGAGTGTGTTGCATGTGGAAATAGTAGGGTTTCTATTTGTTTTAGTTTCTTTTGTTTGTAATTGTCGTGTATGGGAGAGGGGGTTGGCTTTGGTTTTGGGTTGTTTATTTAGACAATGGCTAGGGCTTCCCCTTGTCTCACAAGGAATATATTGGATTTGGTGTCAAACAAGGAAATGATTTGATTGATTAGGGGGACAAATTTTTGTGAATTAGGAAGTTTGAATATTTGATTGGTGTTAATTAGGCATTTATTTGTTAGATTAGGAAGTCAATATTTTTAATTGGTTATGAATGATTTTAATTAGGCATAATATTTCTTTAATTTAGTATATAATATTTTAAGTTAGGAAGTTACAATTTTTTTTTGTATAATTATATTTTATGTCTTATTTAATTTGGTAAATGGTTTAAATTTTTTATTTAATTCAATTACATTATTTAATTAATATTTAATTAATATTTGATTTAATTCGGAGTATTTTAGGGTGATATAGGCGTGTGGGCCTAGACGGTGGTGTGTGGGATTGGTGATGGCTAAATGAGTGGGTTTGGGCCAAGATTAAAAGGTTTGCGGGTTTTTTGGGCCGAGCATAATTTTTAAAACAGAGGTCCAACAAGCGAACCCGAAGCTAAACACGTGAACTTAATCCAACAAAACGTCAATTCTTGACTCTTCCATTCCGATGTCCGTTTCCCGCGGCTTCCGCGACTTAAAAGATAGTGCCTCTAAATGAGACTCATTATCGAGTTTCACATGCAAAAATTTAATGCCTACAGTCGCCCCCACTTTGATGGGACTTGTGCAGTGTGTGACAGTGAAAATCCTATCAAAGTCTATGCAATGCATTTTTACTTACCTGGCTCGCCAGCTGCCACTTAACTTGCCATGTAGCTTCGAAATAAGTGGATGAGAGGTGGTTCATTCTCGAACCGCCGAGTGGGTCTTGTTCTCAAGTTGAATTGAGTTGTATAGTGGGTTTTGTTCCCAATCTGAGTTTAGTGGTGTTTGTGGGTCTTGTTCCTAATTTGAGTTGAGTTGTGTCGTGGGTCTTGTTCCCGATTTGTTGAGATAAGGGTCCTTCCCTGAACTGTGGGTCTTGTTCCTGATTTGAGTTGAGTAAGGGTCTTCTTCCCTGAACTGTGGGTCTTGTTCCCGATTTGAGTTGAGGTAAGGGTCTTCTTCCCTGAACTGTGGGTCTTGTTCCCGATTTGAGTTGAGATAAGGGTCTGTTTCCCTGAACTGTGGGTCTTGTTCCCGATTTGAGTTGAGATAAGGGTCTTCTTCCCTGAAATGTGGGTCTTGTTCCTGATTTGAGTTGAGATAAGGGTCTTCTTCCCTGAACTGTGGGTTTTGTTCCCGATTTGAGTAGAGATAAAGGTCTTTTTCCCTGAACTGCGGGTCTTGTTCCCTATTTGAGTTGAGATAAGGGTCTTCTTCCCTGAACTGTGTGTCTTTTTCCCAGAGTGCCATACCCGTCAAAATTGATTCTGATAATGATGTGGGCCTCGCCCCCAGAGTGCCGTACCCGGCAAAACTGATACTGATGTGTCTCCATACCCGGCAAAACTGATTCTGATAAGGGTGTGGGCCTCGCCCCCAGATTGATGTGGGCCTCGCCTCAAACTGATACTGACATGGGCCTCGCCCCTGGGACTCATCCCCAAGACTGAAACTGATATGGGCCTCAACCCTGGGATTTATCCCCGAAACTACTACTCATATGTTGCTGATTCTAGTTGGCTTGCCGCTTTCTCTTTTCTTCTTTGAAACCTATGAATACAGAACAAAACAAACACAAAAAAGAATGCAAAATAGGTTACGTGTATGCATGCATGTATGAGTGAATTTTTATCCCATTGGGTTAGGTCTTCTGCCAATTCCTCTGGTGACCATTCTTCCCTTCCTCAGGCAAAGTACAGCTTCAATCTGTCAACATTGATCGGCCTGGTGAACTCGTTCCCTTCCAAATCTGACAGTCTCACTGCCCATATTTCCCACTTTTGAATGACTATCTTATCTTTTCTGCTTGCTTCTTTCGAAGATTCCCGTGTTCTAAATATCGCTGAGTATCATAGTACCAAGGTTTAATGCTTTTGTCAAATATACTCATGTTGCAGGAAGAGGCTTCAGCAAGTAAACGAAATGAACGTCTTTATTATCGTTGAGAAAAAAAGTTCGAACAAGCAAGCAAAATCAATGTCTTTATTTAAAAATGCTGGATCAAATAGACTAGGAGGAACAGCTCCATCATCCGCAGCACTGCCTTCTTCCTTGGCCTATGGTTCTTCGCTGTCATCCATGTAAGAAGCTTGATGGTTGCGGGTTTGGAGGACAAAGGTTTCAGGTAGGCCAGAGTTGATCATGTAGGTGGGTGGTGGAACAAAGTGGTAGTTTGGTAGAGGGTTTCTGTGTGTGTTGGGTTGTTCTTTCTCTGGGTCGGGTATTTTGTGAGCATCGATGAGGTTTTGGATTTCATGCCTAAGGTGGGGGCAGTTGTCAATGTCATGGCCTTTTTGTTGGTGGAAGTGGCAATATTGGTTAAGGTCAAGTAGTGTGGCACAGGGTTTGGGATTGGTCTATGGTCTAAAGGCTTCATGAGTCCTTGTCCTTTCAACTTCTCAAGCACCTTTGACATAGGTCTACCAAGATTGGAGAATCGCCTATTTCTGACGGTAGCGACCTCGGCCGTAGTGGGCTTGGTATCAGAATGCCCCCCAAAAGTTCTTTTATTCTGGCCATAAAACTTTCTGTTTTCAGCCTCATATTCTTCAATATCCATAACAGTCTTTCTCAACTGTTGGAAATCCACAATCATGGAGGTCATCCTCCTCAGCTTGCCATAAATTGAGGGCTTAGTACCCTTGATAATCATCTTAATATGGTCCTTCTCTGAAGGTCGAGTCTGTATTTTCAAAAGTTGACCTCTCCAGCGGTCTACATACTCCTTGAAGCTCTCATCCGGCTTCTGCTTAGTGTTCTCCAAATCTCGGAGTGACAAATCAATCTCCAAGTCCGTAACATACTGTTTTAGAAATGCATCTGCCAATTCCTTCCAATATTCTTTAACTTTTTTCTCAAGGCTATGATACCACACTACGGGTGCCCCATCGAGCGACATCCCGAACATTTTCTGGACCTGGCGCTTGGATAAACCCACTGAACTCATAACTGAAACATACTGACGGAGATGGACCCTCGGATCCCCATTCCCGTTAAATTTGGCCATGCGGGCATTCTGACTGAGCAGGCAACTGTTCCTCAAAGGTCATCGCCTCATAGTCTAGTAAGTCTTCATCCTTACCCTTCATCTTACGGGTAACAGACTCTACCTAGTCACAGAGTTTCTGTAATTATGCCTGAGACCCAACTGTTCTCCCAGGGGAATAATCAGCCATATCATTATCAAAAGCGGGGATGTCATCCAAACCCATTCAGAGGCTCCTCACGTCTTAGATTCTCAGAGTTTCCCCCAGCACGGGGCACAGCCATATTTGTCATGGCAGTAGTCAAGGCTTGCAATTGTTCAGTAATCTTGGCGAAACCATTCTCCAACTGATCTATCTGGGATACCTCATTATCGGATGTACTCATATCTGTTACCGGTCTTTTATTGAGTATTCTCTCTTCCCTAACCCACGAGAATCTTTGATGTCGTTTATAACATAGAGGGTGTTAACATGATGTATGTATGTATAAGGTGCATGAGATGCATGTAACATATAGAACATACTAAATCAATTAAAATTTTAAAATAAATCGGCCTATTATCATTTTAGAAGCTTTTCGGCTAAATGTCATAGGAGTGAACCCGTCCCAGTTTAAATGGCCCAACGAGTTCACATCTCATGGCAAGGAGTCCAACTAAATCCAAATGGTAATGTTCCGAACACAAGCATAAAATGGCCCATCAATATTTTGAAGCATTTGGCCCAATCGTCATAAGATACGTTCTTGTCCCAGTTTAAATGGCCCAACAAACCCACATCCCATGACAAATGGTCCAAATGGATCCAAACGACGATGTTCCCAAACACAAGCATAAAAGAAAGGTAATGCAAACATAAAATAAAATAATTTTTATAGAGTGGCCCATCAACAATATTTTGAAGCTTTTGGCCCAATTGTCATAGGATACGAACTCGTCCCAGTTTAAATGGCCCAACAAGTTCGCATTTCTGACAAGAAGTCCAACTGCATCCAAATGAGGATGGCCCACAAACACAAGGAAATAGTTGTTATAGGTCATACAACCTCGGTCTACGTGTGGGTTTGCGGGAGTGTAGACAAAGACTCTCACTGACGAAGGATTACCCACAACTAGGTCTCCTCACTCAAGGGTTCGAGTGACCAAGTGAGCGCACCTTTTTTATACCTTACAGTATGTGCAAACGAGTTATGGTATGTGACTGACTGTCAGATTGATTTCCCGTTGTAGATTCCCCAGAGGGAGGGTGGAGCGAGTCTCTCTTAAGTACCCTAGCCTCTTAGGCTCTTATCGCTTGGTGACAGGAATAAACAACGGGTCCTCTAAATTTGTCCATCACAATAGGCTACAAGTAGATGATTATCTAGGTGTCTTCACAGTTTTTACTTCTAGAAAGGTAGTGAGTGAAGGAAGACACCAAACCATTACCCAGCCTAAACAATATGCCATTGATTAAACCCCTTTTAACTCACAGTAGACACAGTTAATTAAAGCACAAATCATAATATTACAAGATATTATTTTGGGGCCGATTCCCTATCCCCAGTGGAGTCGCCAGACTGTGGGAACACAAACTGGGTGACGCATGCTGTTCCGGGCTCGCGGCCCGGTTGGGAGTACGGAGTAGCCCACGTGGGACTAAACTGGAGAATAATGGAGTTGCCACCCGGTGCGAACCGAGACAAAGATTTAAGGCCGCACTCACCCCTCGCAAGGGAAGACCTCAAACCGTTGGGTTCGGAATGGTCCCTTACTTATGCCACTTGTAATAAAATGATTTGTGCAATAATCTTACCAAGCCTAAGCAACATATTTCCAATGATAATTTACCCATAAGTTTGCATGCATAGGTACAAAGCTCATATCTAAGTTTACATATAACACATTTTTCATATTTGCATACAACCTATTTGTATATAATCTATGTCTGAATTCATGCATAAAGATATATTGACATACGGAAGACATACAATCTCACATTGGTAGGCACAGAAGCGCAAACACATAGAATTCATACAAGCATGCATATTAGGTTAAGACACTTAAGCGCATAATAGAAATAGATAACTAAAGAGGTAATACAAATGGATAAGGTAAAAAGAGATAACTATATGCTAAGATAGACATGTCGTTATGTGACGCAGAAAAGATATCTAGAATTGACACGAACACATGCGTGGGCCTTTTTTCCAAGTGGTACGTGGAATTGTATCCCGAGTACAGATCATACTACCGTCCATTCCGAATCGGCTATGAAATTTATGTCCGGGTTCCATCCTATATACCACGAGAAATAATGCCCAAATGATATCATAACATGGGTACACACAAATGAATAGATCGAGCCAAGACAAGGATAGAAGATGCAATCAATAGATGAAAGACGCGGCAAATATCGTGGTAAAGGTAGCCTTTTAGGCTTTCCTTCCCCCAAATGGAGAACCTTTTAGTCCAGCACAATAAGCCCATGCGCTTTTCATTACAATACATACAAAGATAAAGATAACTATATGGAACTTCGTATACCCGATTGAACACATCTTACATTCAACCTAATATACATCAACCGGCGCGGAAAAGCATCGTGGTAAAGGATTTTAACCCCTCAGAATAGGGGACCTTTAATCCAACTTACTAAGCCCATGCGCTCGATCACATCATACATATAAACAATAAAGACAATAATATCGGACTTCGTATACCTGATTGAACACATCTTACATTCAACTGAATATACATCAACCGGCGCGGTAAAGCATCATGGTAAAAGTTTTAACCCCTCAGAATATGGGAACTTTAATCCAACTTACTAAGCCCATGTGCTCGATCACATCATACATATAAACAATAAAGACAATAAAATCGGACTTCGTATACCCGATTGAACACATATTACATTCAACCGAATATACATCAATCGGCACGGCAAAGCATCGTGGTAAAGGATTTTAACCCCTCAGAATAGGGGACCTTTTATCCAACTTACTAAGCCCATGCGTTGATCACGTCATTACATAAACAAAAAACATGCGGAAATCAAGTAACGAATGACAAACAAATCAAAACAACATAAAACAAAATATGTGCCGTTTACTCAAGTGGTACATGGAGTTGTATCCCGAGTACAGATCATACTACCGTCCATTCGAAATCGGCTATGAAATTTATGTCCGAGTTTCCATCCTATATACCACGAGAGGCGACATATTTTTCATTTTATTCAAGGGCCACAACATACATCATTTTACAATATATGCATATTTATCTACTCAAGGGCCACAACATGCATTTTAATATAGTAATCATTTGAACAAAACTCAATAAATAATAAAGATAAAACAGAAAACAAGTGTGAAAAATATCCTCAGGTCTAACCTTTTTTGCCGACTTTCAGACTTACGTTTCACGGAGATCGGAAGGGTTAAAGCTCCTCAACTTCTCTGGTTCATGGTTTAGCGTCTTAGCTCACTGTTTTGCTGTTTTGCTTGTTGTTTGACCTCTGTTTTGCTGCTATTTTCTCTGTATTTTCTGCTTACTGTTTCACGTCTTCAAAGCTATTGTTTTTGCGTTTTTTAGAGGTCCAGGGGCTGCTGTTTTGGTGCGATTTTAGGGCTATTTGGCTTAATGTTTTTAGGTGGTTAGGGTCGGTTTATAGGGCTGTTTGGGGGGTATTTATGCTTCAGTTTTAGGCAGATTTAGGGGACTGGTCAGTGAGGTTTTTTGTGTGTACTGGCTGTGTATTTGATTTGTGAGGGTTGGTATGTTTTTTAGGCGTGAGGAGTGAGGGTTTGCTGGTAAGTTAGATTAGGGTGAGACGTGTGCACTGAGTGAGGGACATGTGGGAACCGTGAGGGGGGGGGCTGGTGCGTGTCGGTTAAGTGTAGAGGCTGGGAGATTTGTTGCTTTGAGTGAAATCAATAGGGGCTGTTAGTGTTTGTGAGTTGAGGGTTGGTGCGTGGCGTGAAGCTGTGGAAGTGAGTGCATGCGGCTGAAGTGTATGAGGGATCTCGGGACGTGGGGGCTAATGAGTGGGGCTTGCAGGTTATGAAGGTTGTTGATGAGGGTTCGTTTGTGAGGGTGCCGTGTGGTCAGTTTGTGTGAGGGGAGGTGCTTTACGTGTGTGTAGTTTTTGAGTGCATGGAAAAGAGGCTGAGTGCAGGCTGGTTTGATGAGTTTGAAGCGGTGGAGTGAAGGCTGTGGGGGCTGCCGAGTGTGTTGTATGTGGAGAGAGTAGGGTTTCTATTTGTTTTATTTCTTTTGTTTGTAATTGTTGTGTATGGGAGAGGGGGTTGGCTTTGGTTTTGGGTTGTTTATATAGACAAGGGCTAGGGCTTCCCCTTGTCTCACAAGGAATATATTGGATTTGGTGTCAACCAAGGAAATGATTTGATTGATTGGGGGGACAAATTTTGGTGAATTAGGAAGGTTGAATATTTGATTGGTGTTAATTAGGCATTTAATTGTTAGATTAGGAAGTCAATATTTTTAATTGGTTATGATTGATTTTAATTAGGCATAATATTTCTTTAATTTAGTATATAATATTTTAAGTTATGAAGTTACAATATTTTAATTTTGTATAATTATATTTTATGTCTTATTTAATTGGTAAATGGTTTAATTATTTTATTAATTCAATTACATTATTTAATTAATATTTAATTTAATATTTGATTTAATTTGGAGGTATTTTAGGGTGATATGGGCGTGTGGGCCTAGATGGTGGGCGTGGGCTTGGGGATGGTGGGTGTGGGCTTGGTGATGGCTAAATGAGTGGGTTTGGGCCAAGATTAAAAGGTTTGCGGGTTTTTGGGCCGAGCATAATTTTAAAACGGAGGTCCAACAAGCGAACCTGAAGCTAAACACGTGAACTAAATCCAACAAAACGTCAATTCTTGACTCTTCCCTTCCGACGTCCATTTCCCGCGGCTTCCGCGACTTAAAAGATAGTGCCTCCAAATGAGAATCATAATCGGATTTCACATGCAAAAATGCAATGCCTACAATATTGCCTCAATTGATCGATCAAATCGATCATCTGAAGAACATGTGGGCTAACATCTTGCCCCTCATCCAAACACGCATGGAACAGTTCCATTGCGACTTTATTAACAATCACTTGTTCTTGGTTCTTAAACGATTGTCTCAATTGCGTCATCATACTATACGAATCTAACATGCCATAGTATTGTTTCTTGAGTTTCGGAGACAGTGAACTAAGGATGTACGATTTAACCTTTAAATCATCATCCTTCCAAGTTTCATAAACTTGGTGTTCCTCCTCCGTAGCATCCGCACCCACAGCAAGGGGCAACGTACCCTCAAGAACATATCCCAGCTTTTCGGAATCGAGGACAATCCTCAAATCCAATTCCCAGTCAGCGAAGTTCTCGGCGCCTTTAAGTTTGTTCGCATCAAGCATACGCGCAAACTGATTTGTGGATGGTGCCGCCATTGCAAATCTATCATATAGATCATGAAAAACGGTTAGCAGAAATTAAGCAGTTTCATATAATATCAAAAGCATAAACTAGATCATGGATTTTTAATCTAAAAATGCCCCTCCCACTAAATCATGCAATACTGTTATCCCCAACAGAATACAAAGATTTAATAATTAAATTAAATACAAATAGTGAAAAGTGGATCCCGTGAATATATTTCAGCTCACAGCAGAGGCACGGTCTCGCCTACGTATATTCATCAGGTAGACAACTCTTTTGTCAATCATTCACTAATGACTCCTAGGTTTCCGGTCCTGGTCGTTTCTCATTGTCGCTGCGAAGGCAGACCCATAAGGAGACGTACCAAGGTTAAACTCGTCAATGATAAACTCAAGTTACTTACGTAATCCTGACAGCTAGGGCACGTTCAGAATTCCGCTTTCGCTTGAATTTATCTAGTATCTAATATACATCCGGTATAAATAAATCTCTATCGGCTACACCCTCACAGCAGAGGCACAGTCTCGGATATAGTCACGGAGAAATATTCATAAACCGTATTGACAAGATGGACCACATAACATGCATCAAATACATAATTACATTAAACCTTATTAATTAAGGATTTTCCGCTAAGTGTCATACACCCTAAATCTAATCAAATTAGATTATAACAAGCATGTATAAAGTCAAGAAAACATGATTAAAATTGATTTAATTAAGGCTAATCATTTTAGGGGGCCTAGAATCAGGCTCGCTCTGATACCATTTTGTAGGGGTTGGGGGCTAAATCCGTTAACGCAGCAGAAATGGTGGAAAATCAAATTTTCCGATTTCAAAAAATTTTCTCGGATAATTAAATAAACATATTTATTTAATTATCCAATAATCAAATTATGAAATAAAATTCAATAAATCAAATTTATGAATTTACCAGATTACCCTTACACTTGGTATTTTGTTCATTTTAGTCCGAAATTGATCAAATCAATTTTGGATGATTCTAAATCATTTCTAAGATGAACTTAGCATGTTCAAAACATCAAAACACCAAGAACAACAAAAACCCCAAATTTCTCCATTTGCCCGAGAGCTTCATTAAGCTCCAAATTGTGTATTTTGCACTTCCATGCTTCAAGACACATCCAAATGAAATCCAATCAACATGAAACTTTATATGCATCATATACACATCCTTATACACAACATAAATTAAAAGCCCCAAATTTGGATGAGGTCTTAAACCCTAATTTTTCAATTTCTTCAAATTGGACAAATTAGACCAAATTGGTTAAATCAATTACTTCAATCATGTTTCTTCCATCCAATGAAAGTATCAACACAATGAAACAACTATAGATAAAATCTAGGTCATTTAAGAGGGGGTCAACAACTCTATATTAGCAACAAAGTTTCCAAAACCTTAAAAGAACACTTATAACTACACTAGTCACAAGCTTCCATCATTATACATGCTCGACACTTTCATCAAAGTTCCATTCACCAAAAACACAAAGAATAAAGAAAGGAATAGCATAAGAACATCACAAGATGTAGCCTAGAACATAAGGAACAATTTCTCTCTAATAGCAAGTTAAGAAAACTTACTAAATCCAAGCTTTTTCTTTAGTTTTTCCTTTCTTCCTCTCAAGCTTCTCTTGTTTTCTTTTAATGGAGTTTGGTTAAAGTGTATTAGGTTATTTAACAAATGAAAAAGAAAACAATATATACTTGTTGAGAAAAAACCTTTGCCGAAAATACACAAGCATATATTAGGAAATGTAATTTCAATTTCATTTGGTTTCAATTTGATCAACTTGTTAAATATCTAATAAACACTTTAAATATATTTTAATTAAGTCAACAAAGGCAACTTAGCCATTTAATTCAAATATCCAAATGTTAAGATATTTATATTTTAATTAATTTAATCATTTAACAATTAAATAATTAATTAATTAATTAAATACAAATATATTAAATATATGTATTATATTTACATTAAATATCAAATACATATATTCAATTAGGATATTAGTCAAATATCTCAATTTGAAAATTAATTAATGTGTATTTAAATTAATCAAGTATTAAATGTAAATACACAATAATTAAGGAAATGACTATCGGGTCCCTTAACATGTATTTTGCGTTTAACCTTTAAACGACTTTATAATTAATCAATATTATTTATAAATGTTGCTCTAGTGCTCTACGAGTATATTTCATTATTGAGACTCTCTAGATTCAGGCATATCCGTCACGAAATCCAATTTCGTGTCCATAATTTATGCACCCGTAAATTATGACGATCACAGATAAACTCGCTAAATCATACAGGTCGAGGTCATGGCAAATGTATAATTCCTCCGTCACAGGTATCCGGATATATCCCAGAGATATAGATGTAAACGTCAAATCTCTATGGGGATTATCCAGTCGACTATTCTATTAGCAATCTAAAAAAGAATGTTTAGAACTAGTTTCTAAACTGTACCACGGGCCCATGGTTTTATCTGATTGCTAATCATGTGGACTACCTATGCTCTGATACACAGAACTGACGGATCCTATCTTGACACACATAGGACACCCTGAGGATCTATCTACAACCAACGAACAGGTGTAGGTCTGATCTAAATAGATCAGTGACGTGACTGCCATCTAAGTGTAGAATATGTCTCATGTGCCCACAATGGCATCTCAAGTCTAAGAATCACAAGTGCTACTCAACCCGAGAAGATTCTTATTGACGTTGGTGTACCATCCATTAAGAATCTTCGGTGAGTCGTTCAGTGTTTTTCCGCTATAAACACCTACACGTCTATACTAGTCTCCAAGACTTATTGTTCATCGAGAAACCATTGGAATCATATATTCCAGCATACAACATGTACCGGTCTCAACGGGTTTACTATACTGACCAAGTAGTGTAAACCTTGACCAGGAACTATCTGAGAATGACAACGTCATGATACTACTCAATGTCAGTTGCGACGCTTTTACAACAGTACCATGACTAATCATTCTAAGGTCATTACGTCTTTACCATATTAAAAGATACATTATATTATAGAAACTGCATATATTATTCATAATAATAACGTCTTACATAAGTATTCATAAAGAAATACAATCAGGAATTGGCGCTCTGAGCACCAACCCCAACAACTAGTTGTTGTACCGCAAGGCAATGTGCCTATAGGTACTATATAAGTCTTCAAGGAAGACATTCAGGGAAGGCAACATACCAGCATACTAAGCTAGGCTTATAGCAATAAGGTATCGTTATCAACATTGTGTTGATTATGACGAAACCTTTTACTCGTTGCCATGGTTAAATCCATTTGGATAGTGCTTGCTGATGTTGCATTTTTCATTTATGAAATGTGACAGCTGAATGCCAAAACCACTTTCCTTAACGGAAACCTTTTGGAGGATGTTTACAACATCCTGATGGTTTTGTCGTACCAAAACTAGCAAACAAGGTTTGCAGGTTAATTCGATCATTGGATGGATTGAAGCAAGCATTGGGTTCTTGGAACTATCATTTTGATGTAATCATAATGGTATATGATTTAATTCAAAATGAAAATGATTCTTGTGTATATAAGGAGGTTAGTGGGAGCGCACTGACCGTGAAGTCCTATATGATGATGACATGTCATTTCTTGGAAATGACATTCCCAAAATATAATCGGTGAAAGCTTGGCTTTCAAGAAAATTCTCCGTAGAATTATTGGGAGAGACAATCTTTATTCTAGGAATAAAAATCTAGTGGGATAGATTTAAAGTTGTTAATAATCTCCGAGAAATCGTACATTGAAATATGTACGCGACCTGGTGTCTCATACGTTTTGAGCATATGGATTCACAATCAGGCCAATCCAAGTGATAGTCACTGGATTGAAGTTAAGAACATCCTTTAGTATCTTAGAGAACTAAGAATGTTGTCTTATACTATGGAGAAGGAGAACTTGAAGTGACTGGGTTCGCTGTTGCAAGTTTCCTAACCGATAAAAACGACTAAAAGTAGTAACAACGATACTATAAAGTTTGAATAATGGAACAGTGAGCTGGAAATCTTCCAAGCAAGATACTGTTACCGAATAAACAATACAAGTGGATTATTGCTGCAGCTTAGGCAGCAATAGAAGCCTTCTGGATTGATAATAATCCTAATTAGATTAGGAATAGTTCTGTTAGCAGCTGAGCTAGGCTACAGCACAGGCTAAAGAATTAATGGTCTCATCAACGATCCAGATATATACTTCGACTATTCATCTGATTCGTTTGGATCATACATCGTGGCAATGTGATGATCGAATAAATCGCATCAGATGATAATCATGCAAATCCGTTGACGAAAGCCTTTCCTCAGCAGTTTGAGCGAACCATACATAGTTCGGGTGTAGGACACTTGAGTGACTGGCTATAGGCCAAGTGGGAGATTGTTGGACAATTATGACCCATAGCGTCACTATTTATACAGATCATGGTGTTGTTGTACAAATTAATTATGTGACAAAGGAAATTGCTCTTTTATCATATGTGATTAGATCACCAAGATGTATAAATGATAGAAGGTCCATATGATTAGTTCATGGATTGAGATGATATGAGACAGTATCAATCCATAAAGGTTTAATCATTAAATATCCATAGTCGTAGTATTATCGAGATTCGACATCGATAATACGGAATAGACTAGTATTACACTTGTGCGCGTTGTGAGGGCATAACGACATAGTTCTCATATATTTGGGTATAGGATACTCATGCAAGTGTAGTAGGAGGTTGTGTTTTACCGATGGTATGGAAAACAGCTTCGCTCTGGATAGACCCCTCGGAATTCCATTGGTAGTATTACTATGTGTCTATGGAAGTCCGAATCAGGGTAGGTGTATTTGGTCTTAAGCTGAGACTTGCACCGCTAATACTTGCGACAATCAATGTACTTTGGTTTTGGTCGTCCAGGGCTTTAACAGGTTCTGTGTACACCTTTTCTGGGTATATTGAGAATCGTAGTGTATTGGGTGTGATGTCGAGATGGAAGTATCACTTCAGTAATATCGGAGATGATGATCATGTAGGATACAGAACTGGTTCTCTTATATGCTGCAGCTATCGGGATATTATTGTTGGAGATTCTAAGCATCCCAAGATCAATAATCAAGCATGAACATGTGTGAATAACATCGACGAAGTCACGGAATACTTACATCGATCGATTGAACGATGCGCGAGGCAACAAAAACTCTTCACTGCCCACTGGTTGGTCACGGCAAACTGCATTTTTGCCTCCTCCATTTTCGGTTTTTGAGCTCCAAGAATCAAGCTCCAAAATTCTTCATTTGATTACCGGCTCATGGGTGGACTTCCCTATCACCTTCGCAAGTCACGTAAGTGTGCTAGCACTTGTGATTTTGCCACAAAATCACACTCCAAGCTCCCCACACTGCTCGGTATTTTAAAGAAGACAGTGAGCAGTTTTTTCCCCTTGGGCGTGAGATGAGAGGAAGAGAGAAATTGTTGAGTTGTTGGTTTTTGTGTATAAAATCAACTTATATATTTTCCAAAAAAAATAATAAAATGATTTACCACAAATTTGGCTTTACAAAAGTAAAACAATAAAGCCACACCAACCTCCATCAACTCACATCAATCCATCAATCATGAATAGTGACTTACGTCAATCACTCAAAGTGAAAGACATCCATCACTTGATTGACGAATGATGTGACGCTAGTTGCGACTAGCGATTTGACGCTTGATTTGACTTCCGTGCCGCACTCGAATTCCAAATACGAATGCGCTCGCAAATAATCTCGGGCTCGGGTTCGCTAATTCCAAATTAACGAATTTTCCGTTGCGTCGTATTTAAATGATTACGCCTAGCGAAATCACTATTCATGTTGCTAACGAATTAATTTTAAATAATTCGTTCGCCCGAATTAAAATCTAATTTTAATTCCGCGTCGAAATCCAATTTCGTTTTATATATCAAATATATTAATTAATTGATTAATTCCAAATTAATTGTTATCTCTCTTTAATAATATTTTATCCCAGATAAAATATATTTGCAATTAATCCCAGATTAATTTTCTCTCTCTTCTAATTAATCCCAGATTAATTTAGAGTGCGAGTCATACGTCATCGGAGAATCTTTGGGAAGCGACCCATGAGATCCCCGGATATGTTGGCAGTAAATTCGGTCGTCGGACTATCCGAACACGTAAGTACCTCGTACTACGTTTATACCGATTTACAAGACAAGGTTGGCCTCTAGCAAAGCGCCATGCCTACCCAATTATCTGAAAACATCCTTACAGGAATAAAGGATCTGTCTCAGGCGTAGTATACGTAGTATTGCGTATTTCTGTCCAGTATCAGATGATCACATGCAAGGCCTGGGGCTGGTACAGTGTCTGCCCCGTACGAAGCATATATCGGATAACAAGCAACTAGTCTCTTTAATATCGGATAATCATGACCAAGTCATATTATCCCGACGGTTGCAACCTTATATAGAGAACCAGTTCTGTATCCCTGCGGGATCATCAACTGCATATGACTGGAGTGACACATCCATCTTGACATCACACCCAACACACTACGATTCTCAATATACCCAGCATTGGCGTACACAGAACCTATTAAAGCCCTGGATGACCTCAACCAAAGTATATTGATTGTCGCAAGTATTAGCGGTGCAAGTCTCAGGTTAAGACCAAATACACCTACCCTGATTTCGGATTTCCATAGACACATAGTCATACTACCAATGGAATTCCGAGGGGGTCTTATCTAGAGCGAAGCTGTTTCCCGTACTATCGGTGAAACACAACCTCCTATTACACTTGCATGAGTATCCTATACCAAATATACGAGAACTATGTCGTTGTACCCTCACAACGCGGACAAGTGTAATACTAGTCTTTTACGCATTCATCGATGTCCAATCTCGATAATGCTCTGACTAGGGATATTTAATGATTTATCCTTCGTGGATTGATACTGTCTCATATCATTCTCAATCCAGGAACAAATCACAGGGACCTCCTATCATTTATATATCTTAATTATATGAGTGGGACTCCCAAACCAGTGACTTAATTATTCACCATGAGGAAGTAACTTCCCCAACTAGGGTGAAAGGTAATTCTTTTATTGTTACTATTTAGATTAATCTCCCTTAAAAATAATATATTCACTATTTAAAATATTGACTTAAAAATGATACCGCCAGATTGGTCGGTTGGTAATTCATTTTAATCTGGGTTAAACCTGACTAATAAATGATACCGCCAGATTGGTCGGTTGGTAATTCATTTTAATCTGGGTTAAACCTGACTAATAAATGATACCGCCATATATTATTTTATGGGAGATATCTAAAAAAGTAAATAGTAAAAGTAATTCCTTTTACCTTAGCATTTTATTTTATTTTACTTTTCAGCTTTTACTTTATGTCTTTTACTTTTAAGTTTTTACTAGCCCTAGTTATGTGTTAGTTATCAGGGGTTGTGATGAATTCTAATATCACCGGTTTATAAGGGGTTATTTTATAGTTTGGGTAATTTAAGCTTAATGCTTCTTGTTGTCTTATCACCAATAAGATTGATGTAGTAAATCTAAAATGAACTAGACATAGGGATTTTAGGTTTCAGCCTTAGACTTAATAGCCCACGATCTTCCTTGAGGATAGATAACCCTTTAATAGATTTCCTTACAGGATAGACATACACCTGTCGGGCGGGGGTAGCCATAATTGGAACTTAAACTTAATGAATCCAGGTAATTTGGTTGACATAGACATATGGTTCAATTGGGTTAAACTGGGTATTTGCGTCTGACCATAGACAGAGGCTTTTGCATAATTTAGTGTTCCAGGTTAGTAAACTGATTTATTACACAAACATAAAATAACCACTTCATCTTTTAAATGATATTAGAATGATTCACAACCCTAGATCTTTGTGTCTTTTGTTATTTTAATTAGTATTTTCTTTTGTCTTTTTATTTATTTATTTATTTAGCAATTCTACAATCAATCAAATCAATCAAGCAATCATTCTCTTCTCTCTCAATTAGATAACTGTAAATAAATAGATTCAATAATTAATAACAATAGTAGGAATTAAGTCCTCGTGGGATCGATATTTTTATACTACTTGAACGATACGTGCGCTTGCGTTATACGTGTGTGTTTACGCCGATCAAGTTTTTGGTGATGAGTGGTATTTATATCACTATTTCCCACTCATTTAACCTAATATTTTGTATAGTTTCTTGAGTCTTGTGAATATTTTGATGTGTTTTATGTTATTTTGTAGATAAATAAAGTTTCAGGTCATTCTGGAGGTGATTTAGAGCAAAACAGGAAAAATTGGCAAAAAGGGGCATTTCGGTAAATTTATCGTGTCGCGACGCGCAAGCCTTTGGGGTCGCAACGCCTAACGTGCACCAGAGCTGCTAACGTGCGCCGGTTCAAATTTGGGAAGTTTGACTTTGCTAACATGCGCCGTGACACATGTCACCATCACAGCCGATCTGCTAACGTGCGCCGTGCCACGTGTCATCATCCTACGTTGCCGACAATTACTTTTTCCACGTGTGCCACGTGTCATCCTACGTGTCGCCACGTCATCCGGTTAACGAGTCAACTCTTCCACGTGTCTTGCCATGTCATCGTCCACGTCAGCAGGTCAACCGAGTCAACATGCCACATCATCATCAGCCAATCACAGCATGACACGTGTCGCCACGTGTCGCAATCCTACGGTGCCGACAATTTCTCTCAGCCGCCTTGCCACGTCAGCGCCACCTCAGCATCAATTATTGAGTTGTCAGCCGCCTCGCCACGTGTCGCCTTATCTTCTTATCCAAATCGCCACGTGTCAAGCCGTCATTGTGCCACGCCTCACTGTTCCAGAGTCGCGACGCGAAAGCGTCTGGCATCGCGACGCTGGAACCCCACCGAGGCCTATAAATTCAGCTCGAGATTTCAGATTTTGTTGCACCACTCTCTCCCTTCTCTTTGATGTAAATAGAGAGTTTCTCTCTCTAGTTTCTTTTAGTTTTTAGTTTTTTTTAATTTTTAGTTTTGTAAATAATTTTAATTACATTTTGTAATAATAGTAATTTACTTTTTACTTTTTACTTTTTACAGTTTTTACTATTCACTATGAGGAGCTAACTTCTCCAGCTATGGTGAAAGGTAATTCTTTTACTGTTACTATTTAGATTAATCTCCCTTAAAAATAATATATTCACTGTTTAAAATATTGACTTAAAAAGGATACCGCTATATTGGTCGGTTGGTAAATTAATTTTAATCTGGTTTAAACCTGACTAATCAAGGATACCGCCAGATTGGTCGGTTGGTAATTTAATTTTGGTTCCGCCTTTATGGCTGGTTTATGGACAAATATTACCGCCTTAATGGCTGGTTGGACTTAATTTCACTTAATCAGGATACCGCCAGACTGGTCGGTTGGTAATATTATCACAAGTTTATATATTATTTTATGGGAGATATCTAAATTAGTAGTAGTAAAAGTAATTCCTTTTACCTTAGCATTTTATTTTATTTTACTTTTCAGCTTTTACTTTATGTCTTTTACTTTTACGTTTTTACTAGCCCTAGTTATGTGTTAGTTATCTGGGGTTGTGATGAATTCTAATATCACCGGTTTATAAGGGGTTATTTTATAGTTTGGGTAATTTAAAGGTTTACTTATTAAGTCTTAAGCTTAATGTTTCTTATTGTCTGATCACCAATAAGTTTGATGTGGTAAATCTAAAATGAACTAGACATAGAGATTTTAGGTTTCAGCCTTAGACTTAATAGTCCAAGATCTTCCTTGAGGATAGATAACCCTTTAATAGATTTCCTTACAGGATAGACATATACCTGTCGGGCGGGGGTAGCCATAATTGGAACTTAAACTTAATGAATCCAGGTAATTTGGTTGACATAGACATTTGGTTCAATTGGGTTAAACTGGGTATTTACGTCTGACCATCGACAGAGGCTTTTGCATAATTTAATGTTCCAGGTTAGTAAACTGATTTATTACACAAACATAAAATAATCACTTCATCTTTTAAAAGATATTAGAATGATTTACAATCCTAGATCTTTGTGTCTTTTGTTATTTTCCTTAGTATTTCCTTTTGTCTTTTTATTTATTTATTTATTTTGCAAAACTACAATCAACCAAATCAATCAAGCAATCATTCTTTTCACCCTCAATTAGATATTTGTAAATAAATAGATTCAATAATTAATAACAAAAATATGAATTAAGTCCTCGTGGGATCGATATTTTTATACTACTTGAACGATACGTGCGCTTGCGTTATACGTGTGTGTTTACGCCGGTCAAGTTTTTGGCACCGTTGCCGGGGACTTATTTTTCTTGAGTTATAAATTTTGAAGCTATCTAATTTACTTGTATATAATTTTCTTTATCTTTATCTGTAATTTTTATTTCTTTATTGTATTTTCAGGTGATTGAAAAAAATGGAACATTATTGGGAGATTGAAAGATTACGAGTTTTACAAGAAGATTCACCCCACATCTGGGAGCAACAGTCCGGTTTTCTGAGGCCTATTGTCCAGCCCAATGACTATCACTGGATGCCAGAACCAAGTAATTTTACAATTGCTCAACAGAATGAAACATGGAGATGTGTAATTTGTGATGGTAACCACTCGAGCGATCAATGTATATACATTTCAGAGTGGCAGAATTATTGGAATCATTCAAGGAATGAAGAATCATCACATTTTCCATCTTATCCACCAACTACATATGATCTTCATCAACCAGAACCATCAAAGGAAGATTAGTTGCGTCACATACTCAAAGATTGGTTCGAGGAACGGGAAGCTCAATTTGATGCACAAATTCAAAGTCAAGCAATGTCTATACAAAGAATGACAGATCAAGTTAGACAATTAACAGAGAACCTGAATCACATATCTCACGGAGCAAATTCAAATACTACTGAAGAGGCCTTTCAATATCCTGAGATTCATCATGACATCATAACAGAGGATGAGGCTGAGCAGTATCAAGAATCTGAGCTATCAGTTCAGGAGCCCGAACCGGCAAAGTCTCGATTTGATTTTTATTATTCTGATTCTGACGAGGATGAAACTGATCTATTTGTACCAACTGCACCAACAACGGAGGATCAAACTTTCAATCCTCAAAATGAAGATCTTGGAGACTATTTTACAATGATGTTTGAAGAAGATCTACCTGAGCCAATCATTTCACCCAGATCAGAGGATGAAGATCTAAAATCTGACATTTCTTTCCATCCTCAGGTTGATAATTTTGAAGCATACATTTCACAGATGACAGATTAAGAGCTGAATACGGAAATTTTAAAATACATCTGTGAAGAAAAGGTGGAGCAAGAAACAGAGCAAATGGAGGAGCAAATGTTTGACCTTAATAAAAATTCAGAACATTCAGGAGAAACATCACTGTTTTGGGGAGTTCAAATCAAAGATATCGCCCAGAAGCTTGACAGAATGGAACTCCCATTCCAAGTCAAGCACCATACGAGACCTCCTGATTTTCATTCTTTCTTTTCAGGAACCACTGGAGCAACAAAGATAAAAAAGGTGGCACGAGCACTGAATGAGACAAAACTATTTTTACCACTTTACCGTTGGAAGAGACCCTTCAAAAGCAACGCTCATGGGATTGTCTTTAATCGGACATCCAAAACGACATTGAAATCTCCTTAACAGATGAATTTCAGTCACGTCTGGCTGAAGACGAAAAATTTAGCGCTAGCAGGGAGGCAACACATGCAATTTATTATAATTTATGTATACATGTTGTAGAGTTTTTAATTTTTTGTGTTATTTTTGTAGGGAAAAGCACAAACGGAGCATTTTAAGACAGAAGGAATGGTGTTTGGCAATTATAAAGATGAAAGCTAATTCATAAGCGATGGCTGAATAAGGAATGGATTCTTGAGACGCATCCTAATGAATTTATACTAAACGAGTGGCGTATTGCGTACATAATTCTGTTGCCTTAATTATTGCTTTGATTCACTTTTCTGTTGTAATTATCTTTATTTTCGTAGACAGGATCCAGAATTTTTGACCTTTCACGATTTCATTTTGTTGTTTAGCTAAACAAGCTTCCTATGGAAGATACTAGTGCTATTATTACTCACCCTTTTTCAGGTACTATAAAATCAGCCCGTCATTGTACTTTGGAAGGCATCCTGATTTGAGAAAGAAATACATAAAAAAAAATGGAAGCCACTTCAAGAAGACGAGTTGAAAACATCTGTGTGTTTTGCGGTAGTAGTGTTGGTGTTAAGCCACAATACGTAGAAGCAGCACAAGAATTGGGTCGAGTCTTAGCTGCAAGGAATATGCACTTAATATATGGTGGAGGCAATCTAGGACTAATGGGGATCGTTTCAAAGGCTGTACAGGAAGAAGGCAGTCACGTTTTGGGAATCATCCCAAAACCCTTGGCAGAAGCAAATCTTATTGGATCATCAAATGGAGAGGAATTGATCATGCCAGGTATGTCCGAACGACTGATAGAAATGATAAACCGTGCTGATGCTTTTATTGCTTTTCCAGGTGGCTTGGGCACATTGGAGGAAATTTTTATAGTTTTATCTTGGGCGAACCTGAACATACACCAGAAACCAATTGGACTGCTCAACGTTGATGGATTTTATGATTTTCTTTGTGTGTTTCTTGATGATGCTCGGAGAAATGGGTTCATGTCAAAACCTTTAAAAGAACTACTCTTTACTGCCAGAACTGCTTCGGATCTAATTGACCAACTCTTAGCCTATGAACCACAAGTTGACCCTATCATTTCAAAGATAAATTGGTCCGAGGACGATCGTGGTAAGAGGCGTCGTGTTAATCTGGATCTTAACCTTTAATTTCTTGTAGAATTTCAACTAACCAGGTATTATCTTCTAAACTCTTCTTCTACTGTTTAGGGAGCAGGTGATGGTTTGGTGTCTTCCTTCACTCACTACCTTTCTATAAGGAAAAGCTGTGAAGGCACCTAGATAATCATTCACCCATAGCTCATTGTGATAGACTAATGTGGAGGACTCGTTGTTTATTCCTGACACCAAGCGATAAGAGCCTAAGAGGCTTGGGTACTTAAGTGAGCCTCGCTCCACCCTCCCTTTGGGGAATCTACAACGGGAAATCTACCTTGTTTTTAGTTTGTGTGTTATTTTTATTTTTAGTCCAAAATTTTTTGAAAAATACAAAAAAAAAAATATTTTGCGTTCTTTTATTTTGACTAAAAGGTGAAATTGGTAAAAGATAGCTGAATAAGGAGTTTTTACTCCTGAGACGTATCTCAAACCATTTTTGAAACAAGTTAATTTTTGTTTATTTCATTTTGAATTATTTAATTTGTGAATTCTCCATAATACTGACTAAAATGGATCTTCATATGCTCAGTTGACAGATATTATCAACATATATGGAAACATACGGACATGAGCTAAAATTGAAAAGTTTGTAATATTCAGTGCTCTAGTTTAATTGGAGGAAGCACCTCAAAAAGTGATGGAATAAAAAAAAAATCTGAGATCCGAGTTATTAAGTCTGTAAGGGTGTTTTAACACCTAGTGCCCTAAAACCAACTGGTTTGGGAGTCACTGGCCAAAGCTCGCTACATGGATCAAAGATGCTGCAAAAATATATATATCTGAAGTCTGAGTAATTAAGTCCGTAGGGGTATCTTAACACCCGGTGCCCTAAAGCCAACTGGTTTGGGAGCCACCGACCCAACACTCGATACATAGATGGAAGATATTGTATATAAATAAAAAAATAGAGAAAAAATCAAAAAAAAATCAGAAAAATTATTCCATTACTACCAAAAGGTGTGAAATCTGATAGAACTTTTGGACAAAAATATTACTCTCTTATCAACTGCACTTATGACTGTTGTGGGCGAAAATGAGTTGATTAATATCTTGTTGGCTGTGAATATGAAGAATGACAAAAATAATCGGAGAATTTACTTATTCAGTAATTTAGAAAGAAACAAAACAACTAGTAACTTGAAGTAGAAGTTTCACCTGATTAGTCACTAACTTCTTTATTCTCTTTTCTCTTGTCTTTTTGCTTTTGTGTGCATTAGTTTTACTAAATTTTTACTTTTGTAAAATGTTTGTGGGTATCATTGATGTAAACCCTCACAAGACTACAACTCGTCCACTAGGGACACCTAGAGGTTTAAAGGCTTGTTGCATACGCTAAATGCAATCGTGATCCCTACGAAAGTGGCTTAGTTAAATTTTATTTTATTATTTTATTTTATTCTGTGTTTTGCTCGAGGACTAGCAAAATGTTAGGTTTGGGGGTGTGATGAGTGGTATTTATATCACTATTTCCCACTCATTTAACCTAATATTTTGTATAGTTTCTTGAGTCTTGTGAATATTTTGATGTGTTTTGTGTTATTTTGTAGATAAATAAAGTTTCAGGTCATTCTGGAGGTGATTTGGAGCAAAACAGGAAAAATTGGCAAAAAGGGGCATATCGGTAAATTTATCGCGTCGCGACGCGCAAGCCTTTGGCGTCGCGGCGCCTAACGTGCACCAGAGCTGCTAACGTGCGCCGGGTCAGAATTTGAGAAGTTTGACTTTGCTAACATGCGTCGTGCCACCTGTCATCATCCTACGTTGCCGACAATTACTATTTCCACGTGTGCCACGTGTCATCCTACGTGTCACCACGTCATCCGGTCAACGAGTCAACTCTTCCACGCGTCTTGCCATGTCATCGTCCACGTCAGCAGGTCAACCGAGTTAACATGCCATGTCATCATCAGCCAATCACAGCATGACATGTGTCGCAATCCTACGGTGCCGACAATTTCTCTCAGCCGCCTTGCCACGTTAGCGCCACCTCAGCATCAATTATTGAGTTGTCAGCCGCCTCGCCACATGTCGCCTTATCTTCTTATCCGAATCGCCACGTGTCAAGCCGTCATTGTGCCATGCCTCACTGTTCCAGAGTTGCGACGCGAAAGCGTCTGGCATCGCGACGCCGGAACCCCACCGAGGCCTATAAATTCAGCTCGAGATTTCAGATTTTGTTGCAACACTCTCTCCCTTCTCTTTGATGTAAAGAGAGAGTTTCTCTCTCTAGTTTCTTTTAGTTTTTAGTTTTTTTTTAATTTTTAGTTTTGTAAATAATTTTAATTACATTTTGTAATAATAGTAATTTACTTTTTACTTTTTACAGTTTTTACTATTCACTATGAGGAGCTAACTTCTCCAGCTAAGGCGAAAGGTAATTCTTTTACTGTTACTATTTAGATTAATCTCCCTTAAAAATAATATATTCACTGTTTAAAATATTGACTTAAAAAGGATACCGCTATATTGGTCGGTTGGTAAATTAATTTTAATTTGGTTTAAACCTGACTAATCAAGGATACCGCCAGATTGGTCGGTTGGTAATTTAATTTTGGTTCCGCCTTTACGACTGGTTTACGGACAAATATTACCGCCTTAATGGCTGGTTGGACTTAATTTGACTTAATCAGGATACCGCCAGACTGGTCGGTTGGTAATATTATCACAAGTTTATATATTATTTTATGGGAGATATCTAAATTAGTAGTAGTAAAATTAATTCCTTTTACCTCAGCATTTTATTTTATTTTACTTTTCAGCTTTTACTTTATGTCTTTTACTTTTAAGTTTTTACTAGCCCTAGTTATGTGTTAGTTATCTGGGTTGTGATGAATTCTAATATCACCTGTTTATAAGGGGTTATTTTATAGTTTGTGTAATATAATGGTTTACTTATTAAGTCTTAAGCTTAATGCTTCTTGTTGTCTGATCACCAATAAGATTGATGTGGTAAATCTAAAATGAACTAGACATAGGGATTTTAGGTTTCAGCATTAGACTTAATAGCCCACGATCTTCCTTGAGGATAGATAACCCTTTAATAGATTTCCTTACAGGATAGACATATACCTGTCGGGCGGGGGTAGCCATAATTGGAACTTAAACTTAATGAATCCAGATAATTTGGTTGACATAGACATATGGTTCAATTGGGTTAAACTTAGTATTTGCGTCTGACCATCGATAGAGGCTTTTGCATAATTTAGTGTTCTAGGTTAGTAAACTGATTGATTACACAAACATAAAATAATCACTTCATCTTTTAAAAGATATTAGAATGATTTACAACCCTAGATCTTTGTGTCTTTTGTTATTTTCCTTTGTCTTTTCTTTTGTCTTTTTATTTATTTTGCAAAACTACAATCAACCAAATCAATCAAGCAATCATTATTTTCACCCTCAATTAGATATTTGTAAATAAATAGATTCAATAATTAATAACAACAGTAAGAATTAAGTCCTCGTGGGATCGATATTTTTATACTACTTGAACGATACGTGCGCTTGCGTTATACGTGTGTGTTTACGCCGGTCACTAGGGATATTTAATGATTTATCCTTCGTGGATTGATACTGTCTCATATCATTCTCAATCCAGGAACAAATCACAGGGACCTCCTATCATTTATATATCTTGGTGATCTAATCACAAATGATAAGAGTGCAATCTCCTTTTTACATAGTTAATTTGTACAACAACACCGTGATATGTACAAATAGTGATGCTATGGGTCATAATTGTCCAACAATTATGACTAGGTCATGTTTATCCGATTATAGAGACTAGTTACCAGAGATCTGATATGTGCTTCGAACGGGGCAGACACATTTCCAGCCTTTGGCCTTGCACGTGACATCCGATACTGGTTCGAATACTCAATACTACGTATACTACGCCTGATATAGATCACATATTCCTGTAAGGATATTTCTGGAGAATTGGGTAGGCATGGTGCTTTGCTAGAAGCTAACATTGTCTTGTAAATCGGTATAAACGTAGTACTAGGTACTTACGTGTTCGGATAGTCCGACGACCGGATTTACTGCTAACATACCTGGGGATCTCATGGGTCGCTTCCCGAAGATTCACCGATGACGTATGACTCGCACTCTATTAATCTGGGATTAATTAGATGAGAGAGAAAATTAATCTGGGATTAATTACGGAGATATTTTATCTGGGATAAAATATTATTAAAGAGAGAAAACGATTAATTTGGAATTAATCGATAAAATAATATATTCGATATATTATACAAATTGGATTTCGACGCAGAATTGAAATTAGATTTTAATTCGGGCGAACGAGTTAATTTAGAATTAATTCGTTAGCGACGTGAATAGTAATTTTGCTATGCATAATTTTTTAATTACGTCGCAACGGAAAATTCGTTAATTTGGAATTAGCGAATCCGAGCCCGGGAGTGTTTGCGAGCGCACTCACATTTCAAATTCAAGTACGGCCCGCAAGTCACATCAAGCGTCAAATCACTAGTCGCATCAAGCGTCAAATCATTAGTCACTTTGAGTGATGTGACAACTTGTCACTTCATTGAATAGTTGATGGAAGTGGTTGGCATTATTGCCTTGACTTTTTGGAAAAAGTAAAATGGTATATCTTTATTTGATTTTTTGAAAATCAAATAAGTGTATTAGATACACAATTTGTACCAACTAACACAACTCTCTCCACTTCTTCTCCTCTCTCTCTCTCGCCCAAAGGGCTGAATTTTCTTCCTCCATTTTCTGTCACAGCCGAGAATGGCAAGAAGAATATAGGTAATTTTTGTGGCAAAAATTACCAAGTGCTAGCACATTTCCGGGGTCTTGCGAAGGTGATAGGGAACCGCACTTGTGAGCATGGAATCACACAAAGCTTGGAGCTTGGAGGGATCACCATTGCCGAATTCTTGGAGGACAAAAACAACAGCAAAACCGTGAGCTCAAGGAGCTTCAATGGGCTTAAAAAGTTTTTGTTGTTCCTCGCATCGCCTCAACCGATCGATGTAAGTATTCCGCAACTTCTTCGTGTATTCACATGTATGTTTCATTGCTTTAATCGATCTTCAGGACCGTAGAAACTCCAACACTTGGAAGTTCAACATACATCAAAGAGAGGAGCTTGGAGCAACTACACAAAGGTTGGATTTTTGTATTCTCCACATCCATTAGCAGATCAAAGTGAGTATTTTTCGCTACTTTACTTTGCGTATTCACATGATTTTATGCTTAATGATCTTGGTTATTGTTCTTAGAGAACCCAACAATGGTATCAGAGCCTTAATTAAGCATGAAATGAAATTAGGGTTCTTAATCTTGAATTTGGGTATTTTTGCTTGAATCATGATTTCATCAAATTGATTGGTTGAGTATGCTTAGATTATGATAACTAAGAGTTATGCATGATTAATTTTATGAAAAATTGATTGGATTAATTTTTCCAATTTTGCTTACTTTGGCCGAAAATGATGGGAACCCTAACTCATGGTGATTTTGTTTTTTAGACCATTGGATGTGTTTAAAATGCTTGGATATATTGATTTGTGAATTAATTGGATTGAAATCAAAATCGGATATAAAAATCCCAAGATTGCCGTGAGTTAAGAGCATGTAAATGACTTGATTTTGATTCAATAATGTTGGACATGTATTGAAAATAAAAATGCATAATTAATTAATTGATGTTTTGGAAATGTTAATTTAGATAATTAATTAGTGCAATACACTTTAATTAATTAAATTGTGAAATTTGGAATATTAGAATTTAATTAATTTGGCTTAATTTGGAATTGGGCTAAAAATGTTGTATTTGGGCTTAATGGGCTTGGTTGGCCAAGTTTGGTTTAGGATAATTGGTTGGATCCAATTGGGCCTAAAACCATTTCCATAAAGTCAAATATGATAAATGGGCCTTTAAAAATTTAATTGGGCCTAATGGGCCAAAATTAATTTTATGGCAACTGATGATTCCTTACTGGGCTTGGTTGCCACAGTCCATGCCTTATGAATTAATTAAAAGCCTATTAGACTTTAATGAAATTGACATTGGATGTTAATTGGGCTTTGAGACCCATTAAGAGTAGATTTGGAATATAAGTCATAAAGGCACATCAAAAGTGTAATTATTAATTTGGAATTAAATAAAGAATTAGTATTGAATACAAATTAAATTGGATTTAATATTGTGGTTTGATATAATTCAAGAATTTGTACTTTGAGTACTTATTCTTAAACGAGTTGGACTCGCGTAAATCAAATCATTGTAATTAAAGATTAATTATTTGGATTAGATTGATTGATAACATGCTTTATGTGAATACATGATGTGATGTATGAATAATGTATATCAGATGGATATTAGATGGGTGAGGGCAATTTTGGAAATTTTTGTAATAAATTTAGAATTTATTAAATTGGACCTGCGTGTCCAGCCTTTATCTCTCGATTCTTTGTAATTCTCTTCTCACCTATTCACCTCAATGTAAATGAGGTTTCTTTAGAAGTGTTATGTAATTGGGTAGAAGTAAAAATAGTGCTAGCCGGGGAGAGGCAAAAGAGTGATTTGTTCTAAGAATAATTTGTGAGATATCCATCAGCATATCATTATAATTTATTTACCGCGCCTTAATATCCTTTTATAATGCATGTTTAAGGGTTTATGATGAGACCTAATCAAAGATAATTAATTGGTTGCCAATTACGTGAAAAACCCTCAACAAATATTAAACGTTTTCCTTCCATTGAATGATTCATTCTCAAGATCCAAGATTGGCACTGGTTTGTTGGCCAAAGTCAAGACCTTTGTCCATCGCGGATGTGTTTGAATCGTGAAGGCTTTGTTCCATATCGCATTTCTTGTCTAAGTTGTGATTTGTTGGCCAAAGTCAAGATCACTTCTTGTCCATCGACATCGATTACGAAGTTTTCCAAAGTCAATGGGTCCCGTTTAACTGGAATCATTAAGCTTGTTGTGCCAAAGCCAAGGCTTAGTTGATTCAGAGGAAAAGGTTAGGAAAATATATTGGATATATTGGCATATATATTATATATATGTTTCGGACTTGGAGGTCCACCTACTGGATCTAGGAATTGGATGAGATCTACCTAGTTAAATATCTACAGCTTGTTGGCCAAAGTCAAGGTTGTGTGTTATTTAACGGGATCCTAGCCCACTAGGAAACTAGGTTTCCCGAGTACTCCATGGAGGGTTAGAGGCTCGCCGAAAAATAGTGGGAGGCAAGTATTAAATTTGAATTTCATTTAGATACTTGCCAATACGTGCTCATTTCATTTTTCTTTATTAATTTATAATATATTAGTTGGACTAATATTTAATTGTTGTTTTAATTTAACAGTTGGACTGTATTCAAACTACTTCATTTATAGTTTATTCTATAATTGGATTATAGTAATCGATATATTTAAATTAACCAATCAAATAGTAGTTTATTATATAGTTAGACTATAGTAATCATTATATTTGATTATACCTGAAATCGTTGATTGGATAGTTGGACTATTGGAATCAAGATAACTGAAAGATTAGCGTTTAGAACATAATCCTAGGAGAAAATGTATTTAAACGGCTCCAATTTTCAGATTGGGAATAAAATCTCAGGATAGTCCTGGGAATTGATAAGTTATTCTATTTGATAGAGAAACATCTCGGGCCTGAGCCTGGAGTTGTGCAAATAGTGGAGCATGAGTTTTGGAAGACTCATGGTGATGATAACTTTAGTGCTCAATCCTTTATGCTTAATGCAATGACACTTTAATTTCCTCGACAAAACTAAGGATTAGATCTTTATACCATGATGTTGAAATTAAAGATCTTCATAGATCTAATCTTAGATCTTAGAAGTACAAATTGCAAAAGAAGCTCTTTCGCTTTCGTATGTCAGAGGGTTCATCTGTCGAGCACTAGATGTCGCAGATGATTGCTGACATCGATCAGCTAGGTTAGCTGGGCATTACCTACGTGGCCGAAACTACCAAAGATTTGATCTTATAGTCTCTACCCGAAAGCTGGGGCAGGTTCATTATGAACCAAGAGTAAAATTTTGGAGAGTTGATGGATATGCTCAAGGAGGCAGAGCCAGAGCTTCTAAAAAAAAATGGGCAAAGGCAAAATCGTCACCGTCTTCTAGGAAGACAAATGACATATCCCAAGATGTCTGCCTAAACTGTGGCAAACGGGGTCATTGGAAGAGTTACTGCCGTATGGATAAGGCAGACATGAAAAAAGTGAAGGCGGGGCAAGACTCTGGCTTCAAGTATGTTTGTCATAAACATGTTCACTATTAGTTTCAAAATTGGATTTTTGATACTAGATGTGGTACATAAATATGTACTGATGTACAGAATCTGCTGATTAGCATGAGACTGACTTCAGATAAGATCTACCTGCGAGTTGAAAACGAGACGAGAGTCGCTGTTTTAACCGTAGAAACCTAAGTTTTGGAACTGCCCCTTAGGGCATGTACTTAAATTAGAAAACTGTTATAATGTACCTAGTTTCACTACAAACATTATCTCTATATCTAAGTTTAACCCGTTGCGGGTATACCTTTATATTCTAGAACACAAAGTGTTTTGTTTATAAAGATGATATTGAGATAAACACATTAGATGTGAATAACAGTATTTATATTTTGAATATAAATGAATCTCAAACATATAACATGACAAACAAATAGCTCAAACTGAATTAATCAGATGAGACTTATTTGTGGCATTGTTGTATGGGACACATTAACAAGACTCGTATATCCACACTTTTGAAGAGTGGGTATTAGGACGGATTTGATTCTAATTCAAATGATGTCTACGAATCTAGTTTATTAGGCAAAGTGCCTAAAACGCCTTTTACTTGGTAAAAGTGTAAATTCCACCGATCTGTTAGCCCTCGTTCATTGTGACGTAAGTGGGCCCATGTCTAGCTAGGCTAGAGGTGGACATGAATACTCCGTAACCTCTACGGATGTGGCATCGTGTTATGGTTATGTGTTTCTTGTCAAACATAAAACGAAAACTTTTGATAAATTCAAAGATTTTCGACAAAAAGTATAAAAATAGACCGGCAAGAGTATTAAAACATCATGATTGGACCGTGGTGGAAATACTTAAGTAATAAGTTTCTCGAAAGAGTATAGTATTATTTCACAATGGACTCCTCCTGGAACACCTCAATTTGACGGTGTGTCCGAACAAAGAAACCGAACCTTGTTGGACATAGTAAGGTTAATGATGAGTCGCTCTGAGCTACCATTTTCCTTCTGAGGATACACATTAAACAGTGAAATACTTATTTTGAATAAGGTTCCATGAAAATCTATTAGACAGACTTCATATTAGATATGAACAGGAAAGAAACTAGGTTTCTCATTCCTGAAGATTTGGGAATGCTGGGCATATATTTGGATGATACCAAACTAGAACCCAAATCGGATAAGTGACTATTTGTAGGTTATCCTAGGGAAACCAAAGTATAGTACTTATACAACTCACAAGAGAACAATATAATTTTTGCTCTCCATGCGGTTTTCCTAACAGGAATAGCTATATGCAGTGGTAAGTGGGAGGAAAGTAAAACTCGATGAAAATCGAAGTAATATTGTTTTAGGCACCGATTCCTTAACGGAACACAAACAGTTCATCAGGGATGAAACTGTTCCACAATCTTCGAATACACAAGAACCGCGTGAGTCAGAGAGAGTCAGAAAACAACCTAGGAGGCATGGGTTTCTGATCTCACCTCATAAAGATATCAATCTTATTGAGGAACACGAACCGACTACGTATGAGGAAGTGATACAAGGTATCGACTCCCCATTATAGAAAAGTGCCATGATGTCCGAAATGGATTCCATGTATACCAACCAAGTTTGGATACTGGTTGATGTACCGGAAGGCATTGTGCCTATTGGTACTATATGAGTCTTCAAGGAAGACATACATTTATGGCAACATACAAACGTACAAAGCTAGGCTTGTGGCGAATGGGTATTGTCATCAACATGGTGTCGATTAAGATGAAACCTTTTATCCTGTTGCCATGGTTAAATCCATTTGGATAATGTTTGCTAATGCTGTGTATTTCATTCATGAAATATGGCAGCTAAATATCAAAACTGCTTTCCTTCAATGGAAACCATTTGGAGGATGTTTATAAACATACTAACGGTTTTGTCGTACCAAAATATGCAAACTAGGTTTGCAAGTTAATTCAATCCATTTATGGATTGAAGCAAGCATTGCATTATTGGAACCAACGTTTTGATAAGATCATAATGGTATATGATTTGATTCAAAACGAATATAATTCTTGTGTATATAAGAAGGATAGTGGGAGCGCACTAACAATGATTGTCCTATATAATGATGACATATCTTTTCTTGGAAATGACATTCCTATAATACAATCGGTGAAAGCTTGGCTTTCATGAAAATTCTCCATAGAATACTTGGGAAATGCAACCTTTATTCTAGGAATAAGGATCTACTGGGATAGATCTAAAAGTTGTTGGCACTCTCCGAGAACTCGTACATTGAAAAGATGTATGTGACCTGGTGTCTCATGGGCTTTGAGCATATGGAGTCACAATCAGGCCAATCCAAGTGATAGTCACTGGATTGATGTTTAGAACATTCTTAAGTATCTTAGATGATCTAAGGATGCTTTCTTAAGCTATGGAGAAGGAGAACTTGATGTAGCTGAGACATCAAAAAAAGCAATTTTGGATCTGTGAAATTCCTGATTAGATTAGGAGTAGTTCTGTTAGCAGCTGAGCTAGGCTACAACACATGATAAAGAATTAATGGTCTCATTAATGATCCAAGTATATACTTCAACTATTTCATCTAATTCGTCGGATCGTACATCATGGCGATGTGATGATCGAATAAATCGCATCAGATGATAACCTTGCAAATCCACTGACGAAAGATGTTTCTTAGCAGAAGTTTGAGCGACCCGTACATAGTTCAGGTGTAGGACACTTGAGTGATTGGCTATAGGCCAAGTGGGAGATTGTTGGACAATTATGACCCATAGCATCACTATTTTTACAGAACATGGTGTTGTTGTACAAATTAACTATGTGACAAAGGAAATTGTTCTTTTATCATTTGTAATTGGATTACCAATATACATAAATGATAAAAGTCCATATGATTAGTACCAGATTAATAAGATATGAGACAATATTAATCCACTAAGGTTTAATCATTAATATCCCTAGTCGTAGTATTATCGAGATTGGACATCGATAATGCGGAATAGACTAGTATTGCACTTGTGTGCGTTATGGGAGCATAACGACATAGTTCTCATATATTTAAGTATTGGATACTTATGCAAGTGTAATAGAAGGTTCTGTTTACCGATGGTACGGGAATAGCTTCGCTCTAGATAGCCCCTCGGAATCCCATTGGTATTATGACTATGTGTCTATTGGAGTCGAAACATGGTAGGTGTATTTGTTGGGGTTGGTGCTCAGAGCGCCAATCCGGACAGTATTTATGTCTGATTCATGAATACGAAAATCCCTTGTTTCCATAATATTACTTTCTTAGTGGTTACACCTCTTATTTTTATATACGTATTCGATCTAATTACTTTTAGATTGAAACTAAATGTGGTTTAGTGATATGTATATATTAGACAAAGGCCCGATAATATATAATGCAGTACACAGTTACAAAGGTAGTTTGTAATTGACATTGGGAAGTATCACTACTCAATGTATATAATCAAACATAGTTCATGGTCAAGATTTACTAACACGGGTCGGTTAGTCAAATCTGTTGAGACCAGTACATGTCGTATATCGAGACTTGGTCCGATGGTTTATCCCAATGAACCATGAGTCTGGGAGACTCATATAGACGTGTAGGTGTTTATAGTGGATAAACACTGAACGACTCACCGAAGATTCTTAATGGATGGTACACCAACGTCATAAGAATCTTCACGGGTTGAGTAGCATAGTGGTCCTTTGACTTGAGACACCACTGTGGATGTATGAGACATCCTCCACACTTAGATGGCAGTCACTTCACCGATCTATTTAGATCAGACCTCCACCTGTTCGTTGGGTGTGGACCGATCCTCAGGATATCATGTGTGTGTCAAGATAGGATCTTTCAATCCTGTGTACAGGGCATAGGTAGTCCATATTGATGGAGTTGGTGCTTGGAGTGCCAATCCGAATTGTACATTTTATTATTTATTCATAAAATAACTATATTTTTCATTTCATACCCTATTAATGGTATTGTCATTACGCGTATTAAATTGATGTATCGTTATGCTAAGAATGACATCGACCTTAGAATAGTTTTGACACTAGGTGTAAACTATTCTTAAAGTAAATATTCCTAGTCGTTGGTTTTGGAATACGGTCGAATTCCTATAACCTATAAGACTAGCACATGTCGTATATTGGAATTGGAGTTCCAATGGTTTAACGCGATGTACCATGAGTTTTGGAAACTCATATAGACATGTGGGTATTCGTTGGATGGAATACTGAATGACTCATTGGTGATTCCTAATAGTTGGAAGTACACACCATCGTCAATAGGAATCTCCTCGAGTCGAGTAGCATATGTAATCCTTTGACTATAGGATAGCATTGATTTTGTGTGAGATCCTCCACACTTAGATGCCATGTATGTCAGAAACCTTTCATGGTCTGGCCTGTAGATGTTCGTTGGGTATGGACCGATGCACATAGTAATCAATTGCGAAGTAAGATAGGATCTGTCGGCCCTTATGTGTACCATAAGGGATTTAGATATCCATGTTAGTAAAGTCACGATTCTTAAATCTTTGGCCAAAGTCAATCACCTAGGGTGGATCGCATCAGTTATGAAGAATCGTGGACATGTCGACATGAGATGTGCTTTTTGGAAACTTGACGGTATATTCTATGTTTTCTTAGCACAACTCGGATAGCCTACGACGGAGGGATTGTTAAACATATGTGATGACCTCGACTTGTATAATTCAGAAAGGTCGTCGTGTTCTTCGCGAATTCGGAGGTGGCCGAATTGCATAAATATTAGCTAGCGTGGACATGTCGACATGAGATGTGGCTTTTTGGAACTTGACGGTATATTCTATGTTTTCTTAGCACAACTCGGATAGCCTACGACGGAGGGATTGTTAAACATATGTGATGACCTCGACTTGTATAATTCAGAAGGTCGTTCGTGTTCTTCGCGAATTCGGAGGTGGCCGAATTGCATAAATATTAGCTAGGCTAATATGATTAACGTATCTGAACTTAGAGAGTCCCAATATGAAGCGTACTCGTTGAGCACTTGGGTAGCCGATTATTTTTGATAAAATATAATATTCGATATTATAATTATCAACTAAGATAATCAAGTGTTATTGGATAACATTGATATTTACTTTGACCTAATTGGATTAATTCAATAATTACACAATGGCTTAATTGTAAAATCATAATTATCTCTACCATTTGAGGATATTATGGTAATTGTAAGTATGTAATAATAGGTGGTTTTGTCTTGATTTAATTGGATTAAATCAAGGTGCAAACATTTAACTAATCTATTTCTAATCTTTGGCTTGATTAATTGTATTAAATTAAAGTGGGAGACAATGGAGATTAGTCACACCTAATTATACATATTTGGACAAATTAGATTAAGCCCACTTAAAAGTTGATTAAAACTTTTATTAATTAAAAATTGCCTAAGTTTTGCTATAAATAGCAAGCTTTAGGAATGTTTTAATTACAAGTTCAAATACAAGCATAAGCAAATTCTTGAGAGATTAGCCTAAGTTAGAGAAATGTTTAGAGAAGCTTTTGAGGTCTCTACAAAATTTCATCTAGGAGAAATCAAGATTGGATCTTGAAGTGAAGCTTGGAAGCATTGGAAATAATATTGGATCTTGAAGTCAAGCTTGCACACCTTGGAGGTTCTTCAACTATTTCAACAAGGAGAAGTAGATTGGATCTTGCATCAAGCTTACTAGGTAATGTTTGATCTTCTCCAAAGCTATGTTTATTTGTGTATTAGATGCATGATCACATAGCTTAATGTTGAATAAGGCTAATCAATTGTGTTATGATACTTTAGAAGTATAAACAAAACATGCTTGAATTAGGTCAAAGATGTTCATGTTGGACATGGAAACAATTAATTAGAGTTTGGAACTTTAGATTTAAGCTTAGAGCTATGGCTACCATTCTAGATTCACTTGACCACCTTTAGGTGGACTAGAATTGTTCATTAGACATTTCTAATTGGGATTCTAAAATGGTTTGTGTATTGGATTCAAAATTTACGCTAATGCGTATTTAGAATAAATTTATGTTTTTGGAAAAATATTTTTATATTTTGAAAAACTAGATTTTTATTCTATAACATGTGTTTATATTGGTTTTGAAATTAAAAATTATTTTTGGGTGTTTTTGAAGTGTTTAGCAAAAGACCGGAAGTTGTTAGGGTCAATGACCCTAATTGCTTCAGCTCACTGGAATGTGAGGAAGCTTTGAAACAATACAACAATTGCAAACAGATAAAGGAAACTACTTGATTGCTACAGTGCCGCGCGCACTATAGCGCGCACTGTGCGCGCGTGCAAATATCACGCGCGTACGCGCGTACGTGTGTGATTTTTTTGTTTTTGCTTGTTTTTTAGTATCCGGATTCCGATTCAGTCCCGGTTTTTTCCTATACACTCGTAAGGGAATATAGTATTTTATTAAATGATTTAAAATTACACCCATACTTGATATCCATGGGTTAGACCCATTTCCTCTGCCCATGGCACCGATCCGACCCTAGGGGTTCTACAACTGCCCCAACAGAATGGTATATGTAGCAAAGGCTTAACCACACAACACATATTTTGAATCTATGCCATATCAATTTTAATTTGATTATGCATAAGACATATTAGATATGTATTGCATGTTTTAAATTAAAACTTTGACCTATTTAAGTTAATGACTTGATTGTCATAAATCGCCCGTGATTAGGTGATTACTTTTAAGTAATAGTATTAATAATGTTGGAGCATTATTGGATGGTCCGTCTTGTCAATACGGAGATGAATGTGTTCTTACTACTTATATCCAATATCTTCATTAGTGTGAGGGTATAAGTGCTCGGAACTTAGGTCGCTCCGGTAAAACATTAGATGTAGCGTGATGAGTTAACGTAGTCATCCAATATCATCATTAGTGTGAGGGTGTACATACGAAGCTCATTAGTGCACATTGATAAGTATACATCTAGAACACGTCTTAATCCAATATCGTCATTAGTGTGAGGATAAGAAACGGTTCAGGACCAAACCAGGAGTCACATGAAGTGATTAACCTTAAAGGTCTACCTAATGAGTTTACAAAGGCCAATATCATCATTAGTGTGAGGCTGGAGTAAATGTCATGGGATCCACTTCCCGCTATGAAATTTTGATGTTTCTATTTTTCCATTAAGGGAGATTACAGAATTACGTAAAGTAGTGGGAGGGCCTTGATAGATTTAAAATTCCATAATCAATTAGTGTCATCTCTTTTGAAATGAAAATTGTTCTGCTACTACTCAAATATTGTCTTGTAGATGGCTGCCGCTAATCCATTGATGAAACTTTTGGATTCCAATAAGCTAAAAGGAGCTGAGAACTATTTCGAATGGGAAATGAACATACGCCTTGTCTTGGAGTATGAAAAGTTGACTTATGTCACTATCAATCCACTGCCTGTTGATATCGATCCTGACTCCACTCCAGAAGAGCGAGAAGAAAGTTTAATAGATGGAAGGATGATAACCTGAAGGTGAAATCCTACATCTTGGGATAGATGGTTCCAGATTTGCTGAGATAGTATATTGAAGTACCGGATGCTGGAGCATCATGCGAACACTCAAGGAGTTGTTCGACGTAAATCAAGAGATGGAACTTTATCGAAGATCTAAGGAACTGTTCCGTGTTGAACTCAAGGAGGGAGGAGCTGTCAGCACTCATGTTTTGAACATGATTGACCAAATTCGATATCTTGAACGACAGGGCATTGTGTTTGATGAAAGGTTAGGCCGTCGTAATTTGATTATGTCTTATTTACCTGGTTTTATGCTGGTTTTGTATTGAATTCCTATGCATTCGATGCCGATGCAAGCCACATACGAAGAACTTCATAACATGCTACGCACGACGCAACAAGATTTGAAGAAAGGCAACCCCACATTGTATCTCCATGGTGGAGCTGGCTCTTCAAAGACTTCTGGGAAGTCAAAGAAAATTAAGATGAGGAAGAAGAAGATCTCAAAGAAAAACTCCAAGAAGCGCAAAGGCGCAAAACCAAAAGTAGCTCGTGATCAATGTCTACAATACAAGAAGTCTGGACACTGGAAGAAGGACTGTCCAGAGCTTAAAACATGACCCTCAGGTACACTTTGTATTTTTCCAATTATTGACATCTCATTAGCCTTAGATGCAAGTAGTGGATAAGTGTTAGACACTGGCAGTCCCACTCATATTTGCAATTCCCTGCAAGAATGAGGGTTAAACGAAGGCTGAATAAAGGGGAGATCCAGCTTAGAGTTGGCAATGGCGAGACATTGGATGTCAAGGCCATAGGAACTGTTGTTCTAGATCTTCCAAATGGATGTAAATTAGATTTGCATGACTGTTATTATGTTCCCTCACTTATCAGACAAATAATATCACTGCCTATATTAGATAAAGAGGGATATAAAATAAACATTAAGGATAAACTTTATGTTTGTATGATAAGAAAATTTATTAAAATGTGAATGTTCCTTATCAAACGGTCATTATGTTTTGGAAACATGTAGAGATGTCTTTAATATAGAGAAAAATACAAGTAGGAAGTCTGAACTAAATAATACTGAATTATGGCATATGAGATTGGGTCATATAGGTGTTAGACGTCTATCCAAATTGGTGAAGGATGGTTTGATTGAAAATCTTACTTAGATCCTTATCCGATTGTGAGTATGTATCCATGGAAAGATGACAAATGCCCCATTTCAAGGTGTTGGACACCGTGCTGGAGATTTACTGGAGCTAATACACAGTGATGTGTGTGGTACATTAAATCATACTTCTCATGATGGTTCCACATACTTTGTGACTTTCACATATGACAAGTCTAGATATGGATATGTCTATCTGATGAAACATAAATCGGAAACATTTGACAAGTTCAAAATATTTTGAAACAAATTAGAAAAACAAACCAGTAAATTTATCAAATGCCTTAGATCAGATCGAGGCGGTGAATACATGAGTGAAGAATTCAAAAATTATTTAAGGGAGAATGGAATTCTCGCCCAATATAGCCACCAGGAACACCTCAACACAATGAGTGTCTGAGCGTAGAAATCGTACTTTATTGGATATAGTGCGATCCATGATGAGCTATACAGATCTTCCTTATTTCCTTTGGGGTTACGCTTTACAACTGCTGCCTACATACTTAATAGGGTTCCATCGAAAGCTGTTTCTACGACCCCCTATCAGATATGGTTCGGTAGAAATCCAAGTCTTAAGCATTTAAAGATTTGGGGTTGTCCTGCATATGTTAGAATTGCGCAGCGGGATAAACTAGCACCCAGGGGGTATAAATATAGGTTCGTTTGATATCCTGATAATTCCATGGGATATCAATTCTACGATTCCAACCAACGAAATGTATTTGTTGTTTGCTTTGCAAATTTTCTTGAAAAGTATTTTTTGAGAGAAAGTGGGAATTGTAGAGAGATTAAACTTGATGAGTTTGATCCCAACATTAAGGAACCTGAGATGGAACCAGAGATCCAACTAGGTGAAGGATCTACAACACAGGTTCTACGTAAGTCGAATAGAATATCAGGCCTCTTAAGAGACTATTTTTAACATCGGATGTGAGCCTTGATGTTCTCCTCTTGGAGGAAACAGATCCGACTAGTATAAGGAAGCGATATTGGATATCGATTCGGGAAAATGGAAGGAAGCCATGAAATCCGAAATGGATTCAATGCATGCCAATCAAGTCTGGGACTTAGTTGAACTTCCTGAAGGAGTTAAACCTATTGGTTGTAAATGGGTTTATAAAATGAAGCGAGGGCCCAATGGAACGGTGGAAACCTTTAAGGCCCGACTGGTAGGGAAAGGTTACACTCAACGTCCTGGGATTGACTATGAGGAAACTTTTTCACCAGTAGCCATGCTAAAATCCATTAAGATTCTTTTAGCCATTGCTGCATATCATGACTATGAGATATGGCAGATGGATGTGAAAAACGCTTTCCTAAATAGATTCCTTGAAGAAGATATCTATATGGAACAACCAGAGGTTTCTATCCAGCGAGACTTCAAACTTGGTTTGTAAGCTCCAAAAGTCTATTTATGGACTTAAAACAGGCATCCTGAAGTTGGAATCGTTATTTTGATGCGATAATTAGATTATCTGGATTCATCAAAAATAAGAAGAACCATGTGTTTATAAGAAAGTTAGTGGGAGCATGATAACATCTTTATCATAGGAAATGATATAGGGATGATGCAAAGTGTGAAAGCCTACCTTTACAAGAACTTCTCCATGAAAGATATGGGTGAAGCTTCCAATATACTAGGTATAAGGCTCTACCGAGATAGAGTCAGGAAGCTTATAGGGTTGTCACAATCGACGTACATAGACAAAATGTTAGAAAGGTACAGTTTTACCAACTGCAAGGCAGCAAATGTACCTTTCCGATACGGCATACATCTTTCGAAGAAAATGGCACCTCAAACTAAGGAAGAGAGAGTTAGGATGTCTAACTTGCCATATGCTTCTTGTATTGGAAGTATAATATATCTATCTTATGTACTAGACCTGACATCAGTTTCGGCGTCCGTGTGACCAGCCAATATAAATCTGATCCAGGTAATGATCATTGGACAACCGTGAAACATATCCTAAAATATCTTAAAGGCACCAAGGATAAGTTTCTGATATATGGAGAAGATGAGCTACAAGTTAAGGGTTATACAGACTCCGACTTCCAGGGAGATCCAGGTGATAGAAAATCTACATCAGGATACATATTTACCCTTAACGGTGGTGCAATTAGTTGGCGTTGTTCAAAGCAAGGCTCAACAGCTGATTCCACCATTGAATTTATAGCGGCTTCAGAAGTTGCTAAAGAAGCTGTTTGGATTAGAAATTTTATCACAGAACTTGGCGTTGTGCCTAGTATTGCGGATTCGATCCAATTATACTGTGATAATAACGGAGCCATCGCGCAGTTTAAGGAGCCGAGGGCGCATTCTAAGTCTAAACACGTGGAAAGGAAATATCACGTAATTAGAGAGATAATTGAATGAAAAGACATAGTGGTCTTAAAAGTTCAAGGACAAGACAACATATGAGACCCGCTTACAAAGGCCTTACCTCCTAAGTTATTCGATAAACATGTGGAGGAGATGGGACTACGGTACTATCCAGATTGGCACTAAGCAAGTGGGAGTTTCATGGAGTTGGTGCTTGGAGTGCCAATCTGAATTGTACATTTTATTATTTATTAATAAAAGAACTATATTTTTCATTTCATACCCTATTAATGGTATTGTCATTATGTGTATTAAATTGATGTATCGTTATGCTAAGAATGACATGGACCTTAGAATAGTTTTGACACTAGGTGTAAAAGTAAATATTCCTAGTCGTTGGTTTTGGAATACGGTCGAATTCCTATAACCTAGAAGACTAGCGCATGTCGTATATTGGAATTGGAGTTCCAATGGTTTAACACGATGTACCATGAGTTTTGGAAACTCGTATAGACATGTGGGTATTCGTTGGATGGAATATTGAATGACTCATTGGTGATTCCTAATAGTTGGAAGTACACACTATCGTCAATAGGAATCTCCTCGAGTCGAGTAGCATATGTAATCCTTTGACTATAAGATAGCATTGATTTTGTGTGAGATCCTCCACACTTAGATGCCATGTCTGTCAGAAACCTTTCATGGTCTGGCCTCTAGATGTTCGTTGGGTATGGACCGATGCACACAGTAATCAAGTGCGAAGCAAGATAGGATCCGTCAGCCCGTATGTGTACCATAAGGGATTTAGATATCCATGTTAGTAAAGTCACGATTCTTAAATCTTTGGCCAAAGTTGATCACCTAGGGTGGATCGCATCAGTTATGAAGAATCGTTGACATGTCGACATGAGATGTGCGTCTTGGAAACTTGACGGTATATTCTATGTTTCCTAAGCAACAACGGATAGCCTATGACGGAGGGATTGTTAAACATATGTGATGACCTCGACTTGTATAGTTCAGAAAGGTCGTTCGTGTCTTCGTGAATTCGGAGGTGGCCGAATTACGTACATATTAGCTAGGCTTATATGACGAACGTATCTGAACTTAGAGAGTCCCAATATGAAGTGTACTCGTTGAGCACTTGGGTAGCCAATTATTTTTGATAAAATATAATATTCGATATTATAATTATCAACTAAGATAATCAAGTGTTATTGGATAATATTGATTATTTACTTTGACCTAATTGGATTAATTCAATAATTACACAAGGGCTTAATTGTAAAATCATAATTATCTCTACCATTTGAGGTATTATGGTAATTGTAAGTATGTAATAATAGGTGGTTTTGGCTTGATTTAATTGGATTAAATCAAGGTGGCAAACATTTAACTAATCCATTTCCTAATCTTTGGCTTGATTTAATTGTATTAAATTAAAGTGGGAGACAATGGAGATTAGTCACACCTAATTATACATATTTGGACAAATTAGATTAAGCCCACTTAAAAGTTGATTACAACTTTATTAATTAAAAATTGCCTAAGTTTTGCTATAAATAGCAAGTTTTAGGAAGGTTTTAATTACAAGTTCAAATACAAGCATAAGCAAATTCTTGAGAGATTAGCCTAAGTTAGAGAAGTGTTTAGAGAAGCTTGTGAGGTCTCTACAACATTTCATCTAGGAAAAATCAAGATTGGATCTTGAAGTGAAGCTTGGAAGCATTGGAAACAAGATTGGATCTTGAAGTCAAGCTTGCACACCTTGGAGGTTCTTCAACAATTTCAACAAGGAGAAGTAGATTGGATCTTACATCAAGCTTAATAGGTAATGTTTGATCTTGTCCAAATCTATGTTTATTTATGTATTAGATGCATGATCACATAGATTAATGTTGAATAAGGCTAATCAAATGTGTTAGGATACTTTAGAAGTATAAACACAACATGCTTGTAATTAGGTCAAAGATGTTCATATTGGACATGAAATAATTAATTTGAGTTTGGAACTCTAGATTAAAGCTTAGAGCTTTGGCTACCATTCTAGATTCATTTTACCACCTTTAGGTGGACTAAAATTGTTCATTAGACATTTCTAATTGGGATTCTAAAATGGTTTGTGTATTGGATTCAAAATTTACGCTAATGCATATTTAGAATAAATTTATGTTTTTGGAAAAATATTTGATATTTTGGAAAACTAGATTTTTATTCTATAACATGTGTTGATATTGGTTTTGAAATTAAAAATTATTTTTGGGTGTTTTTGAAGTGTTTAGGAAAGACCGGAAGTTGTTAGGTTCAAGGACCCTAATTGCTTCAGCTCACTGGAATGTGAGCTGAAGCTTTGAAACAATACAACAATTGTAAACAAATAAAGGAAACTACCTGATTGCTACAGTGTGCGACTGCACTGTAGCACGCGCGTACACGCGTACGCACGCGATGATTTTGTTTTGCTTGTTTTGAGTATCCGGATTCCGATTCAGTCCCGGTTTTTTCCTATACACTCGTAATGGAATATAGTATTTTATTAAATGATTTAAAATTACACCCATACTTGATATCCATGTGTTAGACCCATTTCCACTGCCCGGGGCACCGATCCGACCCTAAGGGTTTCACAACTGCCCCAACACATATGTGATTAGCAATCAGTTAAATTTATGGCCATAGTATACTTCGGAAGTGAGTTCTGAATGTTATTTATAGATTGCTAATAGAAACGTCGACGCGATAATACCTATAGAGATTTGACGTTTACATCTATATCTCTGGGATTATCCGAATACCTGTGACAGATGGATTATACGTATTCAATGACTTCGACTGTATGATTCAGCTAGTTTATCCGTGGTCATCATAATTTACGGGGGGTAAATTATTGACACGAAATTAGATTTTGTGACGGATATACCTGAATCTAGAGAGTCTCACTAATGAAATATACTCGTACAGCACTAGGGCAACTTTTTTGAATAATGGTGATTATTTATAAATCGTTTAAACGTTAAACGAAATATACATGTGAACCTGCCGAACAATCATTTCCTAATTAATGTGTATTTGTATTTAATATATGATATAATTAAATACACATTAATAAATTGTCAAATAAAAGTATTTGTCATATATCATTAATATATGTACTTGAGATATTTAATGTAAATATAATACATATATTTGAGATATTTGTATTTATTAATTAATTATTTATTTAATTTTAAATAATTAATATAATTAAAATATAAATATCTTACCAAATGATAAAGTTAGGAAATGATTATAAGTGTTTATTATGGTTAAAGTAAAGGAAATGGTAGTCAAATTGGATTTGACTTCTTTGATATTTGTTAAAAGTGTTTAAAATTGAAATATCATTTTCCTTTAATTTGAATGTAATTTTCAGCCATATACCTAAATAAATATAATTGTTATATTTTTGAGTTGCTTTTGTTGACTTGTTGAATTTTCATTAAAGATGTAATGATCAAATTAACAAGTTGATAAAGTAACTTTAAATGAAAGAAAAACAAAATATCTAGATATTTTATACTACCAAATTCGGCCAAGGCTATTTTTTGGAGAGTATATATTGTTTTGTTTCATTTTAGGGTTTAACAAGTTAATTGGATACAAAAGAAACACAAAAGTAGTTGAGAGAAAAGTTTGAAGAAAAGAAGGAAAAGCTTGGAAATCATAAGGTTTTGTAAGTTTTCTTTCAAATCTTCCAACATGAAAAATGTTTCTAACATGCTTAGCTTCATCTTGTGTTGCTTTGATGTTGTCTCTCTACTTATATTTTGTGTTTTAGCTGTTGTGAACTTGAATGATATATTGATGCATGTAAGTAAGCTTGAAATGGTTTCAAAGCTTCACTTTTGATTTTTAGAAAATCAAGTTGTCATTCTAGAGTTGGTAAGCCACTCCTTGGTGACCTAGAATTTTTCTAGAGTTGTTTCAAAGTGGTGAGGCTAGATTGGTGAAGTATTGAATGGATTAAAGTGTTGGATTTTAAAGATTTGGTAAAATTAGATAATTTGGTGAAATTGAAAGATTAGGGTTCATAACCCTCTCCAAATTTGGGGCTTTTCATATATGTGATGTATTATGTCATGATTATGATGCTTGTAAAATTTTAGGTAATTGGATTTGATCTTGGCAAGATTTGAACAAAAGGGACCAAATTGCAATTAATTGGAAATTTTGGGGTGTTCACGGCAATTGCTCAAAAAATGGGGATTTGTGTGAAATCTGATTTTGATGCATTAGATGTGTTGAAAAATATTTTAGAAATGATTTAGAATCATCCAAAATTGTATTTGACAACTTTTGGACTAAAATGATCAATTTACAAAGTTTTTGGGGCAATTCGGTAATTACCAAGAAATTTGATCTCTTGTGTAATTTTTCAGAATTTGATAATTGGATAATTAAATAAATAATTTTATTTGATTGATCCGAGAAAAATTTTTGAAATCGAAAAATTTTTGATTTTCCGCGATTCCGCTGCGTTACCGATATTCCCCCTTAAAACCCAACAAAATGGTATCAGAGCGAGTCTGATTCTGGACACCCCGATATGATTAGCCCTTTAAAATCTAATGTTTTTTCTTTTCTTTACTTGTTGCATGCATATATTTATTTAATTTGATTAAATAAATTAAAAGAATCTTTTATGGAATATCCCCGCTTAATAAGGTTTTAAAGCAACTGGTTTTTGGAATACTTGTTTCTTGGTTCGCCTTGTCAATACGGTTTATAAATATTTTTCCATGACTACATCTGAGACCGTGCCTCTGCTGTGATGGTGTAGCCGATAGAGATTTATTTATGCCGGATGTATATAAGATACTAGATAAATTCAAGCGAAAGCGGAATCCTGAACCTGCCCTAGCTGTCAGGGTTACGCAAGTAACTTGAGTTTATCATTGATGAGTTTAACCTTAGTACGTATCCTTGTGGGCCTGCCTTAGCATCGACAACGAGAAACGACCAGGACCGGAAACCCATGAGTCACTAGTGAGTGATTGACAATGAGTTGTCACCTGTGAATATACGTAGGCGAGACCGTGCCTCTGCTGTGAGTCGAAATATATTCATAGGGTCCTCTTCCCATTATGGAATTCGATTTAATTATTGAATTCTCATTTTTCCATTGGGGATTACAGTATTACGTAAAATATTGGGAGACATTGCTAAGTTTAAAAATTCCTTAACTTAGGCAGTGTGTATTATTATGGAAATAACCGCTTGTTTGTTTTCCTTAATCTATATTAGATAGAATTATACTTTTAATTCACTGCACACATATTTTGATATGTTATCTGACTTGACTCTTGGTTGCAGTTATTCTAGAATAGGTTCTAGATACTACTAGACTAGGATATTATTAGATTGGTCTTAACCATCGGGAACTATTGTTCCGATTTTCTTCAAAAATCAAGATGGTTAATGACTTAGTTTCTAAGTCATGATATGTAATTAGATAGATATCCCTTTTAGGATATAATACTTTATAGAGAATAGTTCTTATGTAGTAAGAATTGACTTGAATTAGTTCATGTCCGAGATTCTTGACTGGTCTAAGAAAGCCCCATTAGGTATTTGTTTATCTAGTAATGACGTTTCTTAGCTTTAATGACCTTTAGAGGCAATGTGTCTGACACAATTTGCAATCAATTATTGACAATTGTTGTGAATAGTTGAATGCAAAGGTAAAGCTAAGAAAGGTGAGTTTGACCGGCGTAAACACACACGTATAACGCAAGCGCACGTATCGTTCAAGTAGTATAAAAAGATATCGATCCCACGAGGACTTATTACCTATTCTATTAATTTTATGAGGTTAAGTGATTACTAATATCTAACAAGTTGTGATTGATTTGAAATGACGATGATTCTAAATTTAAACAAGTAAAAGAAATTGAGAGTAGATTAATGAGAATTAAAACTATCTAGGGTTGTGAATTCTCCAATATTTATTAAATGATGAAGTAGTTAAATCATAGTTGGGTAAAATATTGATTTATTAATCTGGAATATTAAATTATGTAAAAGCCTCTTCCGATGGTCATTTACAAATACCTAGATAAATTCAATTGAATCATATGTCTATGTCAATTAAATTACCTAGATTCATTAAGATTTAATTCCAATTATGATTACCCCGCCCAACAGGTATATTCCTATCCTGTAAGGAAATCTATTAAAGGTTTATCTATCCTTAAAGAAGATCGTGGGTTGTTGAGTATAAGTTCCTTAAACTTAAAGTCCCTATGTCTAGTTCGTTTTAAGTTTAACTAATCAATTTTATTAATGGCCAGTTAATAAAAAGGCATTAAGATTATGACTCAACAAATAACTCTTTAATTACCCAAATTATAATCTAACTCTTTATAAACCGGTGATATTAGATTTTATCACAACCCTAGATATTTAACTTAGTTACAACACATAACTAAAACTGATAAAAACTTAAAAGACATAAAGTGAAATTGCTGAAAAGTAATTGTAGAATAATAATTTGCAAAGAATGAAATGAAATGCTAAGGTAAAAGGAATTAACTTATACTATTTAGATATCTCCCAATAAAATATATATATAATCTTGTGATATTTTAAACCAACCGTCCAGAATGGCGGTATCCTGATTAAGTCAAATTCAAATATACCAGCCATAAGGCGGAACACAAATATAAACTTAAACCAACCGTCCAGTATGGCGGTATCCTCATTAAGTCAAGATTAGTCAATTTAAATTGAATAACCAACCGTCCAGAATGGCGGTATCTTTATTAATTCAGATTTTAAATAGTTTATATATTATTTTAAAGGGAGATTAATCTAAATAGCAAAAGTAAAAGTATTACCTTATTACCTCAGCATAGAGAAGTTACCCCCTCATAGATGGATAGAATTACTACTACAAAGCGTAAATAAAACTGAATAAAAAAAGCAAATAAGAAGAACTCTCTTTTATTTATAAGGATTTCAGAGGAAGAGGTACATTTGAAACTAAAAATTCGAAATCTATTTATAGGCAAAAAAATCTAATTTTTATTATTATTTTTCTGATTTTATGATTTTATTTTTTTTGATTTTTATTATTATTTTTTTTATCGCTGAATTTTCGACACGTGGCATGGTGTGCTAAAAAAGACGGCTCGTTGAAATTTTGACATGTGGCATGGTGGTGCAATTACCAAAATACCCTCGGTGTCGGGACGCCCAAAATTACCAAAATACCTTTTCGCCAATTTCACAGTTTTGCTCCAAATCACCTCCAGAATGTCCTGAAACTTTATTTTGGTGTCGGGATGCCCAAAATTACCAAAATTTGTGTCGGGACGTCCAAAATACCAAAATACCCTTTTTGCCAAATTTCACCAAATTTCACAGTTTTGCTCCAAATCACCTCCAGAATATCCTGAAACTTTATTTATCTACAAAATAACACAAAACACATCAAAATATTCACAAAACTCAAGAAACTATACAAAATATTAAGTTTTATGAGTGGGAAATAGTGATAGTTTATCACTCATCACACCCCCAAACCTAACATTTTGCTAGTCCTCGAGCAAAATAAAATAACATAATAAAATTTTAACTAAGCCACTTTCGTAGGGATCACGATTGCATTTAGCATATGCAACAAGCCTTTAAACCCCTAGGTGTCCCTAGTGGACGAGTTGTAGTCTCGTGAGGGTTTACAGCAATGATACCCACAAACATTTTATAAAAGTAAAAAGTAGTGAAACTAATGCACACAAAAGCAAAAAGACAAGAGAAATAAAGAAGTTAGTGACTAATCATGTGAAACTTCTACTCCAAGTTATTAGTTGTTTTGTTTCATTCTAAATTACTAAATAAGTAAATTCTCCGATTATTTTTACCATTCTTCATATACACAGCCAACAAAAATTAAACAACTCATTTTGCCCACAACGGTCATAAGTGCAGTTGATAAGAGAGTAATATTTTGTCCTAAAGTTTTATCAGATTTCACAACTTTTGTAGTAATGGAATAAATTTCTGATTTTTCTGATTTTTTCTTTGATTTTTTCTTTTCTCTATTTTTATTTATATACAATATCTTCCATCTATGTAGCGAGCTTTAGGTCGGTGACTCCCAAACCAGTTGGCTTTAGGGCATCAGGTGTTAAGACACCCTAAGGACTTAATTACTCAGACTTCAGATATATATATATATATATATATATATATTTATTTTCTATCATTTTTTATCCATGTAGCGAGTGTTGGGCCAGTGACTCCCAAACCAGTTGGTTTTAGGGCACTAGGTATTAAAATACCCTTACAGACTTAATAACTCGGATCTCAGACATTTTTTTTATTCCATTACTTTTTTTGAGATGCTTCTCCAATTAAACTATAGCACTGAATATTACAATCTTTTCAATTTTATCCTATGTCCGTATGTTACCATGTATGTTGATAATATCTGCCAACTAAGTATATGAAGATCCATTTTAGTCAGTTTAATGGAGAATTTACAGATTAAATAATTCAAAAGTGAATAAACAAAAATTAACTTGTTTTGAATTAGGTTTGAAATACGTCTCAGGAGTGGAAATTCCTTACACAGCTATTTCTTACCAATTTCATCTTTTTAGTCAACATAACAACCACATATTTCTACTAGTAAAAACTATAATTTACATGTGTTTTTTTTTTTTTCAAAGGCTCTCGCTGACGAAGGATTGTTCACAACTAGGACTCCCCACTCAAGGGTTCAAGCGACCAAGTGAACGCACCTTTTTTATACCTTATGGTACGTGCCAACGAATTTATGGTGTGTGACTAACTGTCGAATGGACTTCCCGTTGTAGATTCCCCATAGGGAAGGTGGAGCGAGGCTCACTTAAGTACCCAAGCCCCTTAGGCTCTTATCGCTTGTTGTCAGGAATAAACAACGAGTCCTCCAAACTAGTCTGTCACAACACGCTACAAGTGAATGATTATCTAGGTGCCTCCACAGCTTTTCCTTATAAAAAGGTAGTGAGTGAAGGAAGACACCAAACCATCACCTAGCTTTAAATATGCCCTTTGTTTTTATTAATTTTTTAATTTTTTTGTATTTTTCGAAAAATTTTGGACTAAAAATAAAAACACAATACAAACAAGTACTATTAACTATTCCTCACCCCCAAACCTAAATGAGACATTGTCCCCAATGTCTTAAACAGTAGAAGAAGAGTTTAGAAGATAGTACCTGGTTGGCTGAATTACTACAAGCAAATTAAAGGTTAAGATCCAGATTAACACGACGCCTCTTACCACGATCATCATCAGACCATTTTATCTTTGAAATGATAAGGTCAACTTGTGGTTCATAGGCTATGAGTTGGTCAAGTAGATCTGGAGCAGACCTAGCAGTAAAAATGAGTTCTTTCATAGGTTTTGACACGAACCCATTTCTCCGAGCATCATCAAGAAACACACAAAGAAAATCATAAAATCCATCAACGTTGAGCAGTCCAAGCGGTTTCTGGTGTATGTTCAGGTTCGCCCAAGATAGAACTATAAAAATTTCCTCTAATGTACCCAAGCCACCTGGCAAAGCAATAAAAGCATCAGAACGGTTAATCATTTCAACTAGTCGTTCAGACATACCTGGCACGATCAGTTCCTCTCTGTTTGATGATCCAATAAGATTAGCCTCTGCCAAGGGTTTGGGATGATTCCCAAAACATGACTGCCTCTTCTTGTACGGCCTTTGAAACGATCCCCATTAGTCCAAGATTGCCTCCGCCATATATTAAATGCATATTCCTTGCAGCTAAGACTCGACCCAATTCTTGTGCAGCTTCTATGTATTGTGGTTTAGTACCAACACTACTACCAAAAAACACACAGATGTTTTCAACTCGTCTTCTTGAAGTGGCTTCCATTTTTTTTACTATGGATGTCTTCAAAAGTGCAATGATGAATTGAATTTATAATACCTGAAAAGGGTGAGTAAAATATTAGCACTAATATCTTCCAAAGGATGTTTAATAGCAAAATAGTAAAATAAATCGTGAGAGTCAAAAAGGTCTGGATCCTGTCGGAGAAAACAACAAAACAAATCAATTATTAGAAAAAGACAAAGAGATATAATATGTACAAGAAACGTAGCGGCTTGATTGACATCTATGCGTCAGGAACAAGCTTCCCATCCAATTTTCTTTTAAATTGGCAAACAGGGTCTTTTTGAGTCAGATTCCCTAGACTTAATTGTTGTCTTTCTTTTTGGAATTGTGTGTGTAATTTGTGAATGGCTATATGAACATATCAACTGGGATGCGTCTCAAGAGTCGAAGAAATATCATCTACAGACTCCTTACTCAAGCCATCCCTAATGAATTTAATTTTATCTTCACGATTATCAGAGACCATTCCTAAAGAACGACAACGAGTATTGCAATTCCAACGAGCACATTTGAAACAAACACCCATATTCTTAGCTCTACGTTTCTTTGCATATGTGCTTCTTTCAAAACCAGGTAAGTAAGAACTACAAGTCTCAGAATACTCACCTGCTAAACGTACTCGTGCTTCGATTACCCAACAAATATCAGTAGGAATACCTTTTATCATTAGTAGTCTAATTCGTTCCAAGCGATCTTTGTAAACTTTCATCAGAGAATTTTGAGGGAGAGAAGGAAATTGCTTGTGAAGATTTGCGAGAACTTCTTCCATCCTGGAATGTCTTAACCTGCAAAAATAAAACACACGAAATAAAATCACACCAAATTGTAATATATACTAAATTTGCATGGGTTGCCTCCCTGCTAGCGCTAAGTTTAAAGTCGTCAGCTAGACATGACTTCTCGAACGTTATGCTGAATCTGAAAGTGTGATACTTTCTTTTTGTCGCTCCAACGGTTCTCCCCAATAGTGTTTGACACGTTGACTGTTAACTTTGAATGTGTTGTTGGTGTTGGGATCCAGTAACTCAACAGCTCCATATGGTAAAACCTGAGTGATCACAAATGGACCTGACCACCTTGATTTCAACTTTCCAGGGAAAAGTTTCAACCTTGATTTGTATAACAACACATGTTGCCTTGGTTTCAACTGTCTGTGCACTATTTTTAGGTCATGCCATTTCTTGGTCTTTTCCTTGTACAATTTGGCATTCTCATAAGCTTGTAGACGAAATTCCTCCAATTCATTAAGTTGGTGAAGTCTTTTCTTTCCTGCAGCTTGTGGATCAAAATTCAACTTCTTCAGTGCCCAGTACGCCTTGTGTTCAAGCTCAACTGGCAGATGGCATGCTTTCCCAAACACCAATCGATATGGGGACATACCAATGGGTGTCTTGTAAGCTGTGCGGTAGGCCCATAATGCATCATCCAGTTTTGTAGACCAGTCCCTCCTTGTTGATCCAACGGTTCTCTCCAAGATTCTTTTGATTTCTCTATTTGAAACTTCAACTTGCCCATTTGACTGTGGATGGTAGGTTGTAGCAATCTTGTGAGTAACTCCGTATTTGGATAGAAGTGCATCAAAATATCTGTTGCAGAAATGTGTGCCACCATCACTGATAATTGCCCGAGGTGTTCCGAACCGAGTGAAAATATTCTTTTTCAAGAATTTGATCACCACTTTTGAATCATTAGACGGTAGTGCAATTGCTTCAACCCATTTTGAGACGTAATCTACAGCAACCAAGATGTAGAGGTTTCCGAATGATGGAACAAAGGGTCCCATGAAATCAATTCCCCATACATCAAATAACTCTACTTCTAGAATATTTTGCAATGGTCCTTCATTTCTCCTTGAAATATTTCCCATTCTCTGGCACCTGTCACATTGAAGAACAAACAAGTGAGCATCTTTAAAAAGAGTGGGCCAGAACAAACCTGATTGAAGGACTTTAGCTGCAGTTTTATTCCCGCTGAAGTGTCCGCCGTATGGTGATGAATGACAGTGCTGTAAAACACTGTTGACCTCTTCCTGTGGAACACATCGTCTCAGTAATTGATCAGCACATCGTTTGAATAGGTACGGCTCATCCCAAACATAATGTTTGACTTCTTTGAAGAATTTCTTCCGCTGCTGAGTTGTCCATTCTAACGGCCATTTTCCTGACACAATGTAATTAACATAATCAGCATACCAAGGTATTTCCTGCTGTTTTATGGTAAATAGCTGTTCATCTGGAAAAGTTTCTTTGATTAATAGGTCTTTGCTAGCTATTTCTCTATTTTCAAGCCTTGATAGATGATCTGCCACTTGGTTTTCTGTTCCTTTCATGTCTCTGATCTCTACATCGAATTCTTGCAGAAGAAGTATCCAACGGATCAATCTGGGTTTGGCATCTTTCTTCGAGATCAGGTATTTGATTGCTGAATGAACTGTGTAGACCACCACTTTGGGACCCAACAGATAAGAGCGGAATTTGTCAAAAGCGAACACAACTGCAAGTAACTCCTTTTCAGTGGTTGTGTAGTTAAGTTGAGCTTCATTCAAAGTTCTGCTGGAGTAGTAAATGGTGTAGAATATCTTTGCCTTGTGTTGTCCCAAAACTGCACCTACAGCAAAATCACTAGCATCACACATTACCTTAAATGGAAGGGTCCAGTCTGGTGCTACTATGATGGGGGCAGAGACCAGCTTCTATTTTAAGATCTCAAAAGCTTCCTGGCATTCCTTGGTGAAGTTGATTGTCACATCTTTTTCCAGAAGATTGCAAAGAGGTTTTGCAATTTTGGAAAAATCTTTGATAAATCTCCTGTAAAATCCAGCATGTCCAAGAAAACTTCGAATTCCTTTGACTGATGTTGGTGGAGGTAGTTTTTCAATTGTCTCAATCTTTGCTTTGTCTACCTCGATTCCTTTTTGTGAGATCCGGTGTCCAAGAACTATGCCTTCTTGCACCATAAAGTGGCATTTCTCCCAGTTGAGTATCAGGTTTGTATCTTCACATCTTTGTAATACCTGTTCAAGATCTAATAAACAATGATCAAAAGAATCTCCAAACACAGAAAAGTCATCCATAAAAACCTCCATACTTTTCTCCAGCATGTCTGAGAAGATAGCCATCATACAACGCTGAAATGTGGTTGGGGCATTACATAATCCAAATGGCATCCTGCGGAAAGAAAAAGTACCATAGGGACATGTAAATGTGGTTTTCTCTTGATCTTCTGGGGCGATGGAAATCTGATTGTATCCTGAATATCCATCTAGAAAGCAATAGAACTCATGTCCTACTAATTTGTCCAGCATTTGATCAATGAATGGTAATGGAAAATGATCCTTCCTTGTGGCTTTGTTCAGCTTCCTGTAGTCCATACATACTCTCCATCCAGTCACCGTTCTTGTTGGGATTAGCTCATTCTTTTAATTGGTAACTACAGTAATTCCTCCTTTCTTCGGTACACATTGCATAGGACTTACCCAACTGCTATCTGAGATGGGGTAAATGATGCCAGCATCCAACCATTTGATGATTTCTTTCTTCACAACTTCCTTCATGATTGGATTGAGTCTCCGTTGATGTTCTACTGTAGGTTTGTACTCATCATTCATCAGGATTTGTGCATGCAGAATGATGGACTAATGCCTCGAATATCTGCTATAGTCCAGCCAATGGCTTTCTTGTGCTCTCGTAACATCTCAATAACTTTTTTCCTGCTCCAATGTTAGAGAAGATGAAATAATAACAGGTAATTCAGAAAATTTTCCAAAAAATGCATACCTGAGATGACTTGGAAGTAACTTCAGCTCCAACTGTGGTGGTTCTTCAATCGAAGGCTTGATCCGATCTTTCTTTGGTAGTTCCAAAATTTCAATTGGTTGTGTTACTTTGAAACGAAATGGCTTGTCAAGATAGTTGATATATTCCAGAATTTCAGCATCTAACTCAGTTTCAGTTATGTTGGTGATGCAAGCTTCAAGTTTATCCGTAGGAACTGTATCAGTATCATGAATGATACTATCAACAACATCAATTCTGAAACATTCTTCCTATTTTTCTTCACTTGGAAATTTCATGGCTTTGAAAACATTGAAGGTAACTTCTTGGTCCTGAACTTTCATGGTTAGTTCTCCTTTTTGTACATCAATCACAGTTCGTCCTGTTGCTAAGAATGGTCTCCCAAGGATGATTGGCACATCTTTGTCTTCATCCATGTCAAGGATAATGAAGTCTGCTGGAAGAATGAGTTTATCAACTTTGACTAGCACATCTTCAACTACTCCTCTTGGAAATGCAAGTGTTCGATCAGCAAGTTGCAATGAAACTGAGGTAGGCATAGCTTCTCCAATTTGCAGTTTCCTGTAAATAGAAAAAGGTGTTGGAGTTTCTATAGGTCCCAAGATCAAAACTCAAGCATGAAACACAAGTGAATACAACGACGGAAGTTGCGGAATACTTACATCGAGCGGTTGAGCGACGATTTGGGCAACAAAAACGAAATCTGCTCACTGGTGGACTGCACTGCAGTGGGCTGCTGTGAACATTGATTTGCGCCCCTTATCTTCAAGATTTGAAGCTCCAAGATTCATCATTTTGGTTCCCGGCTCAAGGGTATACTTCCCTACCACCTTCGCATTGATCTCGGAGTGTGCTAGCACTCTTGTTTTGCCACAAAACACACTTGCTTCCCTCCATTTTTCCTTTGTTTCTCTCGGCAGTTCACTGCCTCAAGAAGAAGAAGAATGGCGTGAGTCCAGAGAGGAATAAGAAGAAGAGGAGAGAGAGGAGGGAAAAATGTGTCTCACGGTTTTGTGTGTGTAATTTGTGTATCTAATACACATGAATTTCATTTGAAATTCATTTCACACACATTTGGCTTTAATTGCCAACCACACACATCACTCATCACATCAAGTCAACTCAATCAAGTTGTCAAGTCACATCACTCAAAGTGACAAGTGATTTGACGCTTGATTTGACGCTTGATTTGACTTGCGTGCCGCACTCGAATTCGAAATGCGAATGCGCTCGCAAATAATCTCGGGCTCGGATTCGCTAATTCTAAATTAACAAATTTTCCGTTGCGTCGTAATTAAATGATTACGCCTAGCGAAATCACTATTCACGTCGCTAACGAATTAATTCTAAATTAATTCGCTCGCCCGAGTTAAAATCTAATTTTAATTCCGCGTCGAAATCCAATTTCGTTTAATATATCAAATATATTAATTAATCGATTAATTCCAAATTAATCATTCTCTCTCTCTTTAAATTGATATTTTATCCCAGATAAAATATCTCTGTAATTAATCCCAGATTAATTCTCTCTCTCATCTAATTAATCCCAGATTAATTAAAAGTGCGAGTCATACGTCATCGGTGAATCTTTGGGAAGCGACCCATGAGATCCCCAGATATGTTGGCAGTCAAATCGGTCATCGGACTATCCGAACACGTGAGTACCAAGTACTACGTTTTACCGATTTACAAGACAAGGTTGGCTTCTAGCAAAGCACCATGCCTACCAAATTCTCCGGAAATATCCTTACAGGAATAAGGATCTATATCAAGCGTAGTATACCGTAGTATTGTGTATTTCAGTCCAGTATCGAATTATCACATGCAAGGCCTGGGGCTGGTACAGTGTCTGCCCCGTACGAAGCATATATCGGATAACAAGCAACTAGT
>SKCR01024981.1:0-77143 GCA_019454045.1 Zanthoxylum bungeanum | reverse complement strand
AATCAATATATTACCCAACTTTAAGATAACCACTTCATCTTTTAAATGATATTGGAAGAAATCACAACCCTAGATAGTTTTTAATATTGAATTTTCTTAAAACCTACTTTCAAACAACTTATTTACTTGTCTTTAAATTTAGAATCGTCACTATTTCAAATCAATCAAACAACCTGTTAGATACTAGTAATCATTTGAGCTCAAAAATTAATAGCTTAGTTATTAAGTCCTCTTGGGATCGATATTTTTATACTACTTGAACGATACGTGCGCTTGCGTTATACGTGTGTGTTTACGTCGGTCAAGTTTTTGGCGCCGTTGCCGGGGACTTATTTATCTTTCACTATTAGTTTAGGGTTAGATACGTTACTTGTATCTAATTTCTTTTTTACTTATTGTTTTTGTTTTCTTGTGTTTCAGGTTCTCAGAAACTACATGAGACGAACCAGAAACTTTGAACCCCAACTGACGCTTGACCCATAAATTGAAAGAACCATCAGGACATTGAGAAGGGAAAGGCGAGAAGGCCAAGAAGCTTTAGTCAACATGGAACCTGAACCTTTAGAGTTGCACCACCAATTCCCATTCGAGACAGAACCATTCCGGTGGTTGACAGACTCATTTCTGTATTGTACTTCCTCCCTTACCAGCAAATGCACGGTGACATCAAAACATGCATTCAGATGATTTAGCAGTCAATTCAGTTTGGGGGGAATGCAAATGAAGATCCTAATGCCATCAGTAACTTCCTGGAAGTTTGCGACACTTTCAATACAACGAGAAGCTGAAGAAGCAATGAGACTGCGTTTTTCCAATACTCCTTGAAGGACAGAGCTAAAGCTTGGCTACATTCACTACCAGCAGGTTCCATCACAACTTGGAACACTTTAGCCACCAAATTTCTTGCAAAGTACTTTCCACCAACCAAAATCGAAAAGCTGAGGAATGAATCACATCCTTTGTACAATAAGATTCAGAATCCCTCTGCGAAGCTTGGGAAAGATTCAAAGATTTACTCCGGAAATGTCCTCACCATGAAATTCCAAAATGGCTTCAAGTCCAAACCTTCTATAATGGACTTTCTGGAATAATGAGAACCACAATCGATGCTGCTGTTGGAGGAGCTTTAATGGCAAAAGGAGAAGATCAAGCCTGGGACCTAATCGAAGAAATGGCCAACAACAATTCCTTGTGGCCAACAGAAAGGAGCATGATCCAAAGAATTGCAGGAATTTATGAAAGTGGAGCCAATACAGCAGTCAACGCCAAACTAGATCAGATATGCAAATTCATGGAGACTCTTACCACTGGATCCACAAGTTCACCATATGGAGGAGCACTAGAGTCGAACCAACTTGAAGAGAAATGAATTTTGTCAACAATTTTAACAGGCAGAGGAACAATCCATATTCCAACACCTATAACCCATGGTGGAGGAATCATCCCAATTTTTCATGGAGCAACAATTCAGGCCAACAGCAGAACTATCCAACATCTGAATTCCAGCAACAGAACAAAAGCCAGGAGCAGGCAAATGAACCAGGAATAACAGAAGTGTTGACCCACTTGAAAAAGATATAAGCAAAACATGACTCTCAAGCAGCAAGATATGATGCTATGTTTCAATCTCAAGCAGCAAGATATGATGCTATGTTTCAATCCCAAGCAGCATTAATTCAAAGTCAATCTGCTTATATTAAAGCACTGAGAATCAAATTGGACAACTGGCAAATGCTCAGAGTTACAGACCGCCAGGTACCCTTCCTAGCAACACAGAGCTAAATCCAAGAAACATGGGGAAAGAGCAATGTCATGCCATCATGTTATAAAGCGGTACTGAAATCAATAAAGATGTTGGAGCCAAAACAGCTGTTGAGGAAGTTCCAAAAGAAACAAAGCAACATATGGAGGAAAAAGAAGCAAAGGAAAAAGAATAGATCATTCCACCTCCACATTTTCCTCAACGTCTTCAGAAGAACAAATTGGACAAACAGTTTTCTCGATTCCTGGAAATCTTCAAAAAGCTGCATATCAACATTCCATTTGCAGAAGCGTTGGAACAAATACCCAACTATGCCAAATTCATGAAAGACATTCTTTCACAAAAGCGGAGATTTGGAGATTACGAGACAGTAGCATTATCAGAAGAATGCAGCGCTATCATTCAGAGGAAACTTCCCCCAAAGTTGAAAGATCCTGGCAGTTTCACTGTTCCTTGTACCGTAGGAGAACATGACTTCGGTAAGGCTCTGTGTGATTTAGGTGCGAGTGTTAACTTGATGCATTTTTCTATTTTCAGGAAATTACAGATTGGAGAAACAATGCCCACCTCAGTCTCTCTACAACTTGCTGATAAAACATTTGTATTTCCAAGAGGCGTAGTTGAAGATGTGCTGGTCAAGGTTGACAATTCATTTTCCCAGCAGATTTCATTGTCCTTGATATGGAGGAAGGCAAGACGTGCCAATCATCATCGGGAGACCATTCTTGCTACAGGTCGAAACCATTATTGATGTACAAAAAGGAGAGAATTAACCATGATGGTACAGGACCAAGAAGTAACATTCAATTTTTTCAAGGCCATGAATTTCCCAGATGATGAAAAGAATAGGAATGTTTCAGACTTGATGTGATACATAGTACCATTCAGAACTCCAATGCAATGCAAAGTTCTACTGACAAACTTAAAACATGTTAATTGCCTGTGGAGCCTGAAGATAAAGCGTCTTTTGCACTAAAAGAACATATTCTTGCACTACAAGCAACAGAAGAGAAAAAAATTCCATAAGCTCAATGAATTGGAGGAATTTCACATACAGCCTTTTGAGAATGCCAATTGTACAAAGAAAATGGCAAGAAAAGACATGATGAGAAGTTAGTGCACATACAACTGGAACCAGGGCAGAAGGTACTGTTAAACAAATCAAGGGTGAAATTCTTCCCATGGAAGCCAAAATCACGGTGGTCAGGTCCATTAGTGATCACCAAAGTTTTACCAGATAGAGCCGTTGAGATACATGATCCTGACGCCAACAAAACTTTCAAGGTTAAAAATAAGCGTGTCAAGCACTACTGGGAAGAATCATTTGGGCGACAAAAAGAAAGTGTTACACTTTCGGATCCAGCTTAACGTTCAAGAAGTCACATCTAGCTGACGACTCTAAACTTAGTGCTCGCAGGGAGGCAACCCATGCAATTTGTGTATATATTATGATCTGGTGTGTTTTTTTTTTTGCAGGTTTAGACATTTCAAGATGGAAGAAGCTCTCGAAAATCTTCACAAGCAATTTCCTTCTCTCCCTCAAAAATCTCTCTGATGAAAGTCTACAAAGCTCGCTTGGAACGGATGAGACTACTGATGATCAAAGGTATTCCTACTGACATTCGTTGGATTATTGAAGCACGGGTCCGATTGGCAGGTGAGTCTTCTGACTCTTTTATTTCACATCTGCCTGGTTTTGGAAGAAGCACTTATGCAAAGAAACGTAGAGCTAAACAAATGGGTGTTTGTTACAAATGTGCACGCTGGAATTGCAATACTCGTTGTCGTTCTTTAGGAATGGTGTCTGATAATCGCGAAGACAAAATTAAATTCATTAGGGATGGCTTGAGTAAGGAGTCTTTAGATAATATATCTTCGACTCTTGAGACGCATCCTAGTGGATATGTTCATATAGCCATTCGAAAATTACATACACAATTCCAAAAAGAAAGACAACAATTAAGTCTTGGGAATCTGACTCAAAAAGACATTGTTTGCCAATTTATAAGAAAATTGGATGGGAAGCTTGTCCCTGACGCATAGACGTCAATCAAGCCGCTACTTTTCTTGTAAATATTATCTCTCTTTGTCTTTTCTTAATAATTGTGATTTGTTTTGTTGTTTTTCTTTTGTTTTCTCTGACAGGATCCAGACCTTTTTTATTATCACGATATTATTTCGCTACTAATCGTCCTCTGGAAGATACTTGTGCTATTTTTACTCACCATTTCAGGTACTATAAATTCAGCTCGTCATTGCACTTTGGAAGGCATCCTGATTTGAGAAAGAAATACATAAAAAAATGGAAGCCACTTCGAGAAGACGAGTTGAAAACATCTGTGTGTTTTGCGGTGGTAGTGTTGGTACTAAGCCACAATACGTATGGCAGCACATGAATTGGGTCGATTCTTAGCAGCAAGGAATATGCACTTAATATATGGCGGAGGCAATCTTGGACTAATGGGGATCGTTTCAAAGGCCGTACAGGAAAGAGGCAGTCACGTTTTGGGAATCATCCCAAAACCCTTAGCAGAAGCAAATCTTATTGAACCATCAAACGGAGAGGAACTGATTGTGCCAGGTATGTCTGAACGACTGGTAGAAATGATTAACCGTGCTGATGCTTTTATTGCTTTGCCAGGTGGCTTGGGTACATTGGAGGAAATTTTTATAGTGCTATCTTGGGCGAACTTGAACATACAACAGAAACCAATTGGACTGTTCAACGTTGATGGATTTTATGATTTTCTTTGTGTGTTTCTTGATGATGCTCGAGAAATGGGTTCGTGTCAAAACCTTTGAAAGAACTCCTATTTACTGCCAGAACTGCTCCGGATCTAATTGACCAACTCTTAGCTTATGAACCACAAGTTGACTCTATCCTTTCAAAGATAAATTGGTCCGAGGACGATCATGGTAAAAAGCGTCGGATTAATCTGGATCTTAACCTTTAATTTCTTGTAGATTTTCAGCTAACCAGGTACGACCTTCTTAACTCTTCTTCTACTGTTTAAGACATTGGGGACAATGTCTCATTTAGGTTTGGGGGAGGGAATTAGTTGATCAGTACCTTGTTTTTTTAATTTGTGCGTTATTTTTATTTTTAGTCCAAAATTTTTCGAAAAATACAAAAGAATTGAAATTTTTTCTAAAATTACAAAAATATTTTGTGTTATTGTGTATTTATTTTGACTAAAAAGGTGAAATTGGTAAGAGATAGCTGAGTAAGGAATTTCCACTCCTGAGACGTATCTCAAACCTATTTCGAAACAAGTTAATTTTTATTTATATCCTTTTGAATTATTTAATTTGTGAATTCTACATAAAACTAACTAAAATGGATATTCATATGCTCAGTTGACAGGTATTATCAACATGCATAGTAACATACGGACATGAACTGTAATCGAAAAATTTATAATATTCAGTGCTCTAGTTTAATTGGAGGAAGCATCTCAAAAAGCAGTGGAGTAAAAAAAAAATCCGAGATCCGAGTTATTAAGTTTGTAAGGGTGTTTTAGCACCTATTGCCCTAAAACCAACTAGTTTGGGAGTCACTGACCAAAAGCTCGCTACATGGATCAAAGATGCTGCAAAAATATTTGAAGTCTGAGTAATTAAGTCCTTAGGGGTGTCTTAACACCTGGTGCCCTAAAGCCAACTGGTTTGGGAGCCACCGACCCAACACTCGTTACATAGATGGAAGATATTGTATATAAATAAAAAATAGAGAAAAAATCAAAGAAAAAATCAGAAAAATCCGAAACATTATTCCATTGCTGCAAAAAGGCATGAAATCTGATAAAACTTTAGGACAAAAATATTACTCTATTATCAACTGCACTTATGACTGTTGTGGGCAAAAATGCGTTGTTTAATATTTTGTTGGCTGTGTATATGAAGAATGGTAAATATAATCGGAGAATTTACTTTTTCAGTAATTTAAAAAGAAACAAAACAACTAGTAACTTGGAGTAGAAGTTTCACCTAATTAGTCACTAACTTCTTTATTCTTTTTTCGCTTGTCTTTTTGCTTTTGTGTGCATTAGTTTCACTACCTTTTTACTTTTATAAAATTTTGTGGGTATCATTGCTGTAAACCTTCACGAGACTCCAACTCGTCCACTAGGGACACCTAGGGGATTAAAGGCTTGTTGCATACGCTTAATGCAACCGTGATCCCTACGAAAGTGTCTTAGTTAAATTTTATTATGTTAATTTATTTTGTATTTTGCTCGAGGACTAGCAAAATGTTAGGTTTGGGGGTGTGATGAGTGATAAATCTATCACTATTTCTCACTCATTTAACTTAATATTTTGTATAGTTTCTTGAGTTTTGTGAATATTTTGATGTGTTTTGTGTTATTTTGTAGATAAATAAAGTTTCAGGACACTCTGGAGGTGATTTGGGCCAAAACAGTGAAAATTGGACGAAAAGAGCATTTTGGTAATTTTCCGCATCGCGACGCCAAGTGCTTCAGCATCGCGGCGCCTAAAGTGCACCGAACAGTGCTAACGTGCGCCGGGTCCACATATCAGAATCTGTGAAAAGTTTGACTTTTCTAACGTGCGCCGTGCCACGTGTCACCATGATAGCCGATCTGCTAACGTGCGATGTGCCACGTGTCATCATCCTACGATGGCGACAGTCACCATCGCCACATGTCGCCATATTTCACTCAATGTCATTGCCACATCATCGTCCACACCACCAGATTGACCGAGTCAAACTGCCACCTCGCCACCACGTGTCACAATTCTATGGTGCTGATAGTCACTTTGCCACGTGTCGCCACGTCACCGCCACATCAGCATCAATTATTGGCTCTCTTATCCCTATCTGACACGTGGCGGATAAGAATCTAGCAGACCAATCACAAGCCGCCTAGTGTCACAATAATTGAGTCCCAACTACCTTGCCATGTGTCACATTATCCCCTTATCCAGAATATTCAACCGACGAACCAGAGCGTTCCACGTCGACAAAACTCGCGTCGCGACGCGAGACCCCTACTGACCCCTATAAATAGAGCGCGAAATTCCAGTTTCAGTTGTACAACACTCTCTCATCTCTTTGATATAAAGAGGGAGTTTCTCTCTCTAGTTTCTTTTAATTTTTAGTGTTTAGTTTTGTAATTAATTTTAATTACGTTTTGTAATAATAGTAATTTACTATTTTTTTACTTTTTACAGTTTTTACTATTCACCATGAGGAGGTAACTTCCCCAGCTAGGGTGAAAGGTAATTCTTTTACTATTGCTATTTAGATTAACTTCCCTTAAATATAATATATTCACTATTTAAAATATTGACTTAAAAAGGATACCGCCAGATTGGTCGGTTGGTAATTCATTTTAATCTGGTTTAAACCTGACTAATCAAGGATACCGCCAGATTGGTCGGTTGGTAATTAAACTTTCTTACCGCCTATATGGCAGGTTCATGGACAAATCTTTTTACCGCCTTAATGGCTGGTTGGACTTAATTTGACTTAATCAGGATACCGCCTATATGGCTAGTTGGTAATATTATCACAAGTTTATATATTATATTATGGGAGATATCTAAATTAGTAGTAGTAAAAGTAATTTCTTTTACCTTAGCATTTTATTTTATTGTAATTTACTTTACCGCATTTTTACTTTATGTCTTTTATTTCAAGTTTTTACTAGCCCTAGTTATGTGTTGTAACTAAATTAGTTATCTGGGGTTGTGATGACTTTTAATATCACCGATTTATAAGGGGTTAGATTATAGTTTGGGTAATATAAAGATTTATTTATTGAGTCTTAATCTTAATGCTTTTTCATTAACTGGCCATTAATAAAATTGAACTGGGAAACTTAAAATGAACTAGAAATAGAGATTTTAAGTTTAAGACCTTAGACTCAATAGCCCACGATCTTCCTTGAGGATAGATAACCCTTTAATAGATTTCCATACATGATAGACATATACCTGTCGGGCGGGGGTAGCCATAATTGGAACTTAAACTTAATGAATCCATATAATTTGGTTGACATAGACATATGGTTCAATTGGGTTAAACTGGGTATTTGTGTCTGACCATCGACAGAGGCTTACACATAATTTAGTGTTCCAGGTTAATAAATCAATATATTACCCAACTTTAAGATAACCACTTCATCTTTTAAATGATATTGGAAGAAATCACAACCCTAGATAGTTTTTAATATTGAATTTTCTTAAAACCTACTTTCGAACAACTTTATTTACTTGTCTTTAAATTTAGAATCGTCACCATTTCAAATCAATCAAACAACCTGTTAGATACTAGTAATCATTTGACCTCATAAAATTAATAGCTTAGGTATTAAGTCCTTTTGGGATCGATATTTTTATACTACTTGAACGATACGTGCGCTTGCGTTATACATGTGTATTTACGCCGGTCAAGTTTTTGGTGCCATTGCGGGGACTTATTTATCTTTCACTATTAGTTTAGGGGTTAGATACGTTACTTGTATCTAATTTCTTTTTACTTATTGTTTCTGTTTTCTTGTGTTTCAGGTTCTCAGAAACTACATAAGATGAACCAGAAGCTTTGAACTCCGACCGCTTGACCCAGAAATTGAAAAAACCATCAGACAGTTGAGAAGGGAAAGGCGAGAAGGCCAAGAAGCTTTAGTCAACATAGAACCTGAACCTTTAGAGCTTGCACCACCAATTCCCATTCGAGACAGAACCATTCCGGTGGTTGACAGACTCATTTCCTGTATTGTACTTCCTCCATTACCAGCAAATGCGGGTGACAGCAAAACATGCATTCAGATGATTCAACAGTCAGTTCAGTTTGGGGGGAATGCAACTGAAGATCTTAATGCCCACATCAGTAAATTTCTGGAAGTTTGCGACACATCCAACTCACACATACGCCGGTCAGTATATCATTTAACTTGTTTTTGAAACAACAAACACAACAACTCACACATCCTCTTCTCTCATTCTCTCCCATTCGGCCAGGGGCCATTTTCTCTCATTTGTTCTTGGCTTGGCCGAGAACAAGAAGAAGCAAAAGTAAAGAATTTGTGGCAAATTTTCCAAGATGCTAGCACATCCAAGGGGTCAAACAAAGGTGATAGGGAAACCCATTCATGAGCATGGAATCCATTTACAAAGCTTGGAGATTGAAGATCATTTCCATGGAGGTTGACCGAATCAAAGGAGCAAAAAATGGAGGCATTGCCGAGAGCTTCAAGGGAACAAGAAAATTTTTGTGTTTCATCGCATCGCAAATCCGATCAAAGTGAGTATTTCCGCAACTTTACTTTGTTGTATTCACATGTTTTCATTGCTTAATTGATCTTGGGATAACCTAGAAAACTCAAACACTTTCACTTGGGGATTTGATAATGACATTAGGATTGGCGTGCCGCAGGCTTGGTGTCCTTCCCAGATACTGGGCACCCCTTGATTCGACCCGACCACGAGCAAATCTTTAGAATATCGAACATGAATTTCACATTTAATTAACGAACAAGTAAAATGGGCAAGTTTTTAATTTAAAAGAGAAAGTCTTATTCATATTCATGGGATAGCCTTTCTAACAACTCTTTACGGGTCATTTTAAAAGAGGCTCTAAGATAGATCTTCAGCTTTCATATGTGTGGATGCTGGATTTCGCCCGAGGTCCACAATTGAGAATTTGTAGGTTGGGGGCACTAACGATCCTGAAAAACAAAGGTAGAGTGAGTGATGAGTACTGCCCACCGGTGTGGTGGGTGCCGATGACACTCCGACGCCCAAGTCAGTAGTATGAAATAAGTTGTAAATAAGTAAAATGTGAAAGCAAGGTTTATTATTTCCTTGACCTTCTTTGGGTGGCCGTGAGGGCGGTGGTTGGTTTTTAGGGAGTGAGAAGCTTAGAGAGCTCAAGTATGAGAGCTAAGGCTAGAATACCAATGTTTTGAGTTGCGTTGCCATTTATAGGTGAAGAGAAGTAACTTTAGTAGCTGGCATAAATCCCACAACGTGCCCAAGCACTTGATAAGAAGTTGAGAATGTGAACATATGCCTTGTGTTTGGCAAAGTGGAAGAAGAGTGGTTGATATAATAAAGATGAGTTGTCTTTAAGGTTCTGGCTTAATTCTAATCCAATAATGCTAAACTTTCTGGGCTACATTTCTACTCCTGGGCTTTGTTTGTTGTTGGGTTTGAAGTGAAAAGATGATTTTGCCCTTGGTCCAAATTTGGCCTATATAGTTTGTCCCATACTTTCTAAGTCAAGAAGACTTTGACTTGGAGAGTATTTCAATGCATGTAGTATGAAACAAAATATAATAGTATCTGCCAAGAATGCATCGTTCTAAGCATTATCCTCAGTCGTTTGGGTTAAAGGATGGTTCCGGAAAGCCTTTTATACGTTTGGACAGAAGAGCTGTGTAATTTTTTAGTGTTTCTTCTGTTAAAATACAGTCCACATTTATGAACTAGATTTTGATTTTAGCAATGAGGAATGTCCCCAGTCAATTGAACCTGATGAAGGTTCAGGGTATACTTCATACGACATGAATCGTTTGGATACTGAAAAACCAAAGTCTTCAACTTGACTTGACATGAGTCTATGGGGGATGTCCCCGGTCGACTGAACTAGATGAAGGCCAACTCTACTACTTGACTCTACATGAATCATGGGGAATGTTCCCAATCAAGTGAACCAGATGAAGGTCAGGATAATCCCCATTCTACGGGTCAAAAGACCTAGGGAGTTTTCAATATCGTCTGATCCAGATGAAGGTCAGGTCTTCTACTTGACTCTTCACAAGTCATGGGGAATGTTCCCAGTCCACTGAACTTGATGAAGGTCAGGATAATCCCCATACTACGGGTCAAAGGACATAGGGAGTTTTCAATGTCGTCTAATCCATATGAAGGTCATGACTTCTACTTTACTCTTAATCATGGGGAATGTTCCCAGTCAACTGAACCAAATAAAGGTCAGGATAATCCCCATACTACGGGTCAAAAGACCTGGGGAGTTTTCATTGTCGTCTGATCCAAATAAAGGTCATGTCTTCTACTTGACTCTTCACGAGTCATGAGGAATGTTCCCAGTCGACTGAAGCTGATGAAGGTCAGGATAATCCCATACAACGGGTCAAAAGACCTGGGGAGTTTTTAATGTCGTTTGGACCAGATTAAGGCCATGTCCTTAACTTGACTCTTCATGAGTCATGGGGAAAGTTTCCAGTCGACTGAACAAGATGAAGGTCAGGATAATCCCCATACTACGGGTCAAAAGACCTGGGGAGTTTTCAATGTCGTCTGATCCAGATGAAGGTCAGGTATTCTACTTGACTCTTCACGAGTCATGGGGAATGTTCCCAGTCGACTGAACCTGATGAAGGTCAGGATAATCCCATACTACGGGTTAAAAGACCTGGTGAGTTTTTAATGTCGTTTGGACCAGATGAAGGCCATGTCCTTAACTTGACTCTAAATGAGTCATGGGGAAAGTTTCTAGTCGAATGAGCAAGATGAAGGTCAAGATACAAACGTGTAGTGTCGACTGGGGTGATCAACAAGTCCCAATGTCACTTTTAATTAGTCCTAAGTCAAGGACACATTGTGTCGACTGGACTTTTCTTTAAGCCCCAAGCTACACATATGTAGATGTCGAATCGGATGCACATCAAGTCCCAAGTCGTACATTTGTTTAGGATCCATAACAAGTCCCAAGCTACACATATGTAGATTTTGACCGAGACATCCATAATAATTATCATGTGATATATAGTAATGTCGACTAAGATACCCATAGCAAGTCCCAAAAATTATAATGTCAACTAGGACATCTATTACAAGTCCCAAGCCACATTGATGTCGACGGGGACATCCATAACAACTATCAAGCTATATATAGTAAAGTCGACACCCATAACGAGTCCCAAATATTATAATGTCAACTAGGACATCTATTACAAGTCCCAAGCCACATTGATGTCGACTGGGACATCCATAACACCTATCAATCATGCAAACACTTTATACATGGATGTTGACTAGAATATTCACATAAAGCTCCATACATGCATGTCGACTGGAATGTTTCTGTATGGATTATCTTATGATTGTCGACATGAATATACCCAGAAAGATCCTCGTGCATGTATGTCGATTGAAATAATCATGCAAACACTTCATACATGGATGTTGACTAGAATATTCACACAAAGCTCCATACATTCATGTCGACTGGAATGTTCCAGTATGGATTATCTTACGAGTGTCGACTGGAATATACCCACAAAGATCCTCGTGCATGCATGTCGACTGAAATAATCATGCAAACACTTCATACATGGATGTTGACTAGAATATTCACACAAAGCTCCATACATGCATGTCGACTGAAATGTTCCTGCAAACACTCTATGTTCATGTCGACTGAGACATCCATGTCAAGGCTTCACTCTTGTATGGAAGTGATTTCATTAAAGAGATGAGCTTCCTCCGCAATATGTTAATTGACAGATGTCATTTTTTATCGCTTTCAGTTGACTTCGTTTTATACTACTCTTGGTAGATTAGAGGGAAAATGAGCCTAAGGATGCCCTGAGCCAAACTTCATTTATTAAAACCCTAAAGGGAATTTTGAGATGCTTTTTGGAGGGAATTTGAATCGCCAAAACGGAGTGTATAAGAATGAGTTTTGATGGTCATTTTTTCATAGACAAAAATTTCTTTCGGTTGGCAAGTTTAGGAAAGCTCTCATGATCTTCAAGGTACCATACATATCCTTCTTCATATTCTTCAATATCTTCAATTATTCATAGTGTAGATTCGAACTATTCTTAGTCTAATAGGTTATTTGATCTTGAAAGATATAGTGAAACTTTTGGATTTTATTTGAGGTTGTGAATGATTTTGTTGACGGGTGATTTTTGTCCCAGGGACAATTTCGAGATAACTCTCCCGAGACAATCCTCCTTCAACCTTATATTTGTTTGGTTATGGGAGACCAAAAGAAAACGTAGTGAAGGACAAAATAAACACAAAATCGACAAAGAGAGCTTAATGTGGTTCGGCGGAGCAACTCCAGCCTACGTCCACGGGTGGGGGTTGTTTTTATTACCAAGTCGAGCTCAACCGACCTGATTTTAAGGAAGGTCTAAAGAAAACTGAGCTGACTGTTCTTCTTAATAGTGTTCTTACAATTAGCGATTAAATGAAATTTTTTCCAACCCTTACAAATGAGATCACCCTCCCCTTATATACTAACGAGAATACAACATTGTTCCTATAGCTTCATGACGTCAGCACTGCAGGTTTTCGATGATTGACAGGCTTTCTGCCCCAACTGCTCTGCCGAAAGCAAACATGCCATCTGATTTCCTGTCATATCATGTCGTTTCGTACACTGCCACACTCAACAAATATGATGACAACCTGTAAAGATGGTACTAGTCAGAGGGAAAAGTCAAATGATCCATGGTTGTAAGCTGGGAGTCATGAGGTCGGCCAAATAACATGTCGAACTACCACACCTACTTCTGCCCTGACCCAAAAATATCTGAGCTCAACCTTTCGATCAGAGGAGGTATGGGACCGATCCGAGCTACCGGCTCGAAGTGGGTAGTCTCGGCTCTGGTACTGTCAGTCTATAAGACTCGAATCATACTGTGTCCTCTGGTCGGCCAGATCCGGGGGACCAGGGCCGAACACCATGCCTGGCCGAGGAGCAACCGATATCTTCTGAACATCCATCCTCCTAAAAGGAGAAAACCCATCTATGCCCTTCCCGAGCTGCTCAAATACCTTGTCACAAAAAACATCATCAACATTTGTCCCCTAGTTCTCAGTTCCAACGAGTTGATCGAGTTGGTATCGGGAACTACAAATTTTTTGGCCAGATCAATGAGTCATAGAGAAACCTTCCGAGGCTACAAATCATGTCCTCTTCTGTCATCTCACCGTCCTAATGTATTCTGTCACCGAGTGATTCGATATTTGTTTATGGGGTAAATGTTTCGACCCCATGTTGATGATGACCCACTCGGTGGGACGTAACCTGACCCCGAGCTGATGAAGTAAATAACCTCGTCGGAACGAATCAAGCCCCGAGCTGGTAGAACATACAGCCTCGGCGGAATGAATCTAGCCCCGAGTTGATGGAATATACAACTTCGGCGGAATGAATCCATCCCCAAGCTGATATAACATATAACATCGACGAGAACGAATCCAGCCCCGAGCTGGTAGAACATATAGCCATGGCGGAACGAATCCAACCCCGAGTTGATAGAATATATAGCCTCAGTGGAACAAATGCAGCCCCGAGCTGGTAGAATATATAGGCTCGACGAAATGAATCTAGCCCCGAGTTAATGGAATATATAGCCTCGACGGAACAAATCCAGCCCCGAGCTGGTAGAACATATAGCCTCGAAGGAACGAATCCAACCCCGAGCTGGTGGAACAAATAGCCTCGGTGGAACGAATCCAACCCTGAGCTAGTAGAACATTAGAGACTTAATCACGATGGAAGAATTTCAACCTCTAAGGCTCCGCGAACCCCGGAACAGGTGTCTCTTTGCCGGGCATCGGGAAAAACAAAAATGGAAACAAGACAAGGTTAACACAATGGAGGTGGCTTAGCAAATACTCTATACAGACCCAAAATGATAACAACTCGGGTGCCCCATGGCAGCGTCCTGCCTGGTGCCTCCAAAAACACAATTCTAAACCTTACAATTCAGCGTCCCGGCTAGCCGGGCTATGGATCGGTGAGCGGCCAAGGCGATGAGGGTGGAAACCTCATCATGCTGGGCGGCTCTAGAGTCTACAAACTCTATGAGAGCAGGAACCTCCCCATATTATGCTTCTCCCGATCCGGGGTGGTTAGGCAGATTAAACTCATGAGGGAAGAAACATCCCCGTGTTCGCCATCCATGGGTGGTGCATGAACTCGGTTAGACAGATAACTCATGGGGGAAAAACCTCCCCTTGTTCACCATCCCGAGGTGGTACAATCACGGTTAGGCAGATAACTCATCGGGAAAAAACCTCCCTATGTTCGCCATCCCGGATGTGGTACGAAAGCTCGGTTAGGCAGATAACTCGAAGGGGAAAAAACCTCCCATTGTTCGCCATCCCGAGGTAGTTCCTCAAAAATGTGAGTCATGGGGTAGTAACGCTCCGACTTTGGGGGTTTGATCATGACACCCAGGATTGGCGTATCACGAGAGGTTCACATTTTTCCCACATGCACTTCATTCCTTGATGCGTTCTGGATCCTCAAAGGTGAAAGGAGCCAGGTCAGAGCACTTCCACCCAGGGGTTTGATAATGACACCCGAGATTGGCGTGCCACGGGCTTGGTGCCCTTCCTAGTTACCGAGCACCCCTTCACATCGAGCACATCCCAGGAATATTGAACATGGCTTTCACATTCAATTAAACAACAAGTAAAATGGACAAGTTTTTAATTCAAAAGAGAAATTCATATTCATATTAATGGGACCTATTGCCCTTTTTACAACTCTTTGTGGGTCATTTCAAGAGAGGCTTTACAATAACTTCCTGGTTTTGGTCTGGTCACCCGATGATTCTGTGATTCAAAAAGAGATCTACTGGAAGTACTTCCACATCATCTCTGCATTCCTGGGCTTCTTGAGCCGGGCTGATGAGAGAAAAATATATCAATATTTACCCCCTCATTTTACCTAATATTTTGTTTAGTTCTCGGGTTTGATGAACATTTTGATGTGTTTTGATGTGTTTTGTAGATAAATAAATTATCGGGACTTAATGGAGTCAACTCGGGGCTAAAACGATGAGATCTGTAGCAAAAAAATGGCGAAAAAAGAAATTTACTATACGCGTCACGAAGTGTAGTCCTAAATTCAAATTTTGCACAAGTTTGTTATTTTGGCCATAACTTTTTTATCCGATATCTGATTGAGCTGATTCAAGTTTAAGATTAAAGAAGACAGAAAGATCTACAACTTTGAAGTTTTAAATATTTTTGATTCTAAATTTTACAAGAGCGAAATTGATGAATAATCCAGTATATTTTGTGTAATTATTATAGTCATTTTCAAAACAAAAATAAATAAATAAATAATGAAAATTGTCAAACTTTCACCAAACATGCTTGCATGTTGGTGGAGGATTTGGTGCCATGTTTGGTGGAGAAATTAGTGGAGAAATTGGTAAAGGGAAAATTTTACCTATAAATACCAAACCATTTCATTTGTAAATTTCATACATTCTTCTATGTAATTCCTTAAGAATACTAAGAAGATTGTCTCTTGTTTGTTTATTTACAGCTTTCAGTAATTGATTTCCGCTTTTTCACTTTCTTTTCTTTACCTTTCAACAATTTACTTTTTAGTAATGATGAGGTAACTCCCCCTGCTCAGGTAAGAGGTAAAGCTTTTATTACTAATATTTAGATTAATCACCCTTAAATATAATATATAAACTAGTTAAAACCTGACTTAATAAGGATACCGCCTGATTGGTCAGTTGGTAATTATTGAAATTGGTTTTAACCTGACTAAAATGGATACCGCCTGATTGGTCGGTTGGTAATTTATTATTAATTTGACTTAATAAGGATACTGTTAGGGTTTTTGGGCAATTGGGCGCAGCGGAAGCGCGGGTCGGGCGAAATCATATTTTAAAACTTTTTCAAAATACCGAATAAATTATTCAATATCTAATATGAATAATTTATTCATATTTCACCTAAACCTACTTATTCAATATCAAATATTGACATAAATAATGTTGAAACGTCGTGAAACTTTTACGAAACCCGTTTTTCCGTAAAATAACGCAAAACGTGTTTTCGACGGAACCGACCACCCGACACTTATGGAAACTGCCCAGGTCAGCTCCAATAGTGTCAGGGAATATCATGGGCTGCCCGAACAGTGACATATTCACTGTTTGGACAGCCGTCACCCGGTTGGCCTAAAATCCACCCGGTAACGCCATTTTTGGCCGTTATTGTTTATTTCAAGTCGGAAACACTTTCCGGAAATTATGCCAACTCCCAAAACACATCCATTACATTCGTAAGATATCGAAAACATCCCAAAATTTCTAGTATAACCGAATCTGATCCAGAAAACCGAAAACACCATTTTTCATGCTTTGAACAAATTTTACCAAGATTAATCAAATTAATCTAACACCAAATGAGTCCCAACACACATGAAAAACTCTAGAAAAATTATAGGCTATCTTAGAGTGGATCAAAAACTCTAGAAGGGAAACTTATCAACAATTGATCAAATTGGACAAAGATTACACTAATTCCATCCAATACTACTTCACACATGCTTTCTAACTTCCAATCCATCCATCAAACCACAAAGCCCCAAATTTTCAGATTCAAAAGAACCCTAGAACCCTTCTAATAATTCAAGAAACAAGAAACTAAATTTCTAAGCATAGGGTTATGGTAGATCACCTTTAATCTTTCAATTCCTTAGCTTTTTTCTTGAATTTTCCGTGATTCTTCATGGATTTGATCAAAACAAACCCTAGGCTTTTATTTTGGAAGCTCATGTCCATGGTTGTTGAATGAAGAAGATGATAAAAAAATTTTCCCTTTTTATTTCTCTCAAAATCGACTTTGGCATAGAACAAAGGGTATTTTGGTCGTTTTGTTATCCAATCATAATTGAACACATAAATAATAATTAAATCATGTCAAGTAAACCAATAATAATTGGAAAAATTCCATAACATTTTATGGAAAAAAGTTATTAATTAATAATTCAAATATTTAACAATTAAATATCCAAATAAATAATTAATGTAACAATTATTATATATGTATTTTTATTTACAATAAATAATAAATACATATATTTAAGGCATGTGTCAAAATCTCATTTGATGAATAATTAATGTGTATCTAATCGTATTATGTATCAAATACAAATACACAATAATTATTAAATGATCAAAATCCCTAAGAGCATGTGTTATCGTTTAACCGATTAAACGATTCAGATTAACTCATTTAATTTGATGAAGTATCATGAATAATCCATATTATTCATATCGAGTTGCCCAAATGCTCAACGAGTACACTTCATATTATGGGACTCTCTAAGTTTAGGTTTATCCGTCACGAAATCCAATTTCATGTCCATAATCCACTCACTCATGGATTATGACGACCACGGATAATCTCGCTAAACTATGCAAGTCGAGGTCATAGCATACATATAATCCCTCTGTCACAGGCCATCATGTAGGCATTGCATTTTTGCATAAGTCCCGATGATGATCCTCGTATGGAGGTACTACCCGATAAGTTGCGGAAGTCGCGGGAAACCGACGTCGGAAGGGAAAATTCAGAAATCAATACCTTGTTGGACTCAATTCATTTGCTTAGCCTCGGGTTCGCTTGTTGGACCTCTGTTTTACAATTTTTCCCCGGCCAAAAAACCCCGCAACCCATACCAAGCCACACATCCAAGCTCCACACGCCCAAGCCAATTAAATCCCCTCAAAAAAATCCGAACACATTAAACACATGTTAAAATCCAAACAAATCACCTTCCCAATTTAAAGTAAATCAAATCAAATCCCATAAATCCCTTTCCTAAACTAAAACAAATCACCTTCCTAAATTGAAGAGATCATTTCCTTGTAACACACTAATTAAAATATATCATCCATGATTGCATGATTTCTTTCCTACCCAAATAAGGACAACCCTAACCCTCTCCTATAAAAAGAGACATAAACCACACCTCTGGTCCCTAGCACATTCACGCCTAAGAGACAAAGAAAATAACATTCCCATTTCCGTGAACTGCAACCCTCATACAAGCTTTCCATTTCCGTGAACCAGAAACCCTAATTCACGCCAAAATAGTCCACCAAATTCCCCCAAACAGCCGCATAAAATAGCCCCTCTTTCACCGTGAAACACCATCAAAACATCCCTGCATTCACCAAAAATCTGCATCCCACACAGTCCTCCAAAACCACAAAATACATCCCCAAACTGCACCCTTAAACTACCACAAAACAGCAGCCCTGAAACCCCTCAAACCACCAAAAAACTGCACCTAAAACTGCCTTGAACCACCGTAAAAAACTGCAACAAAAACAGTCCCTAAACCGCACAAACAGTCCCTAAAAAAAATCCCCCTAAATACCGCAAACAGTAACCAAATACAATGACGAGAAATAGCAGCAAAAATAGAGAAAACAACAGCCTAAAATAGCGAGGCAATGAAGGAAAATAGTGAATCAGTGAACCGGAGGAGTTGCGGAGCATTAACCTTTCCGATTGCCGCGTAACGCACTTCCAAGAGGCGGCTTAAAAGGTAAGATCTGAGGGCACCCTTTTATTTACTCTCGCTCATCTTTTTCAATTATTTATTATTATTTCTTCGCATGCATATTGTTGGTTCATTTATGTATTATTGTTGGATGAATGATTTTGTGCTTTCTCTCGTGGTATATCGGATGGAAACCGAAACGTAAATTTCGTAGCCGAATCTGAATGGATGGTAGTGCGGTCTAAACTTGGGATACAATTCCACGTACTACTTGAGAAATGTACATATCTCGTTGTTGGAATTTAATCAAGTCCACAAGATCACAAACATGCATAAAAAACCACATATGAACACATCAAAGGAGGTGGCGGAATCAACTCACATTGAATTCGGTTTTGATGGATGAAGAACAAGATGCGTTTTTAAGCTCCCTCCAAGCTCGGCAATGGCTTCTTCTTGCAATGGGCTGTGCGATTTTGCTCCTCCTTGAACCTCCAAGAATCGGCCATGCATGAACTCCATTAAAGCTCCAAGCTTTGAGATTCCATGCTCACAAACTCACTTCCCTATCACCTTTGTATCACTCAAGGTGTGTGCTAGCACTAAGTTTTGCAACAAAAACGTCACCTCCTTCTCCATTGCTCGGCAGAAAACAGAACAAGAAGAAGAAGAAGACTGTTGCCAAAACCGTGAAGAAGAGAAGAGAAGAAAGAGGAAAAGGGAGGGAAGAGAAAGGACCGTATGTCCTTTGCATGTGAGAGAGAGAGAGTGATAAGTTAGAAAATAAAAAATGTAAAAAGGTTTATATAATTTCCAAAATTAATATATAATAAACCATTTACTTTTTCTATTAAAATTAAAGCAAAAGCTTTCAATCAACTTATTACCCATCATTTCTACTTTTTACTTTAAGTCACATCACATCTATTCACTTAATAAAGTGACATATTGTCAAGTCATATCACTCAAAGTGACAATTGATTTGACGATTGACGCGACTAGCGATTTGACGCTTGATGTGACTCGCGTGCCGCGTTCGAATTCGAAATGCGAATGCGCTCGCAATCACTCTCGGGCTCGGGTTCGCTAATTCCAAATTAACGAATTTTCCGTCGCGTCGTAATTAAGTGATTACGCCTAGCGAATTCACTATTCACGTCGCTAACGAATTAATTCTAAATTAATTCGTTCGCCCGAATTAAAATCTAATTTTAATTCCGCGTCAAAATCCAATTTCGATTAATATATCGAATATATTAATTTTACCGATTAATTCCAAATTAATCGTTCTCTCTTTAATTAATATTTTATCCCAGATAAAATATCTCCGCAATTAATCCCAGATTAATTTTCTCTCTCATCGAATTAATCCCAGATTAATTCTATCTCTCTCTTCTAATTAATCCCAGATTAATCAAAGTGCGAGTAATACGTCATCGGTGAATCTTCGGGAACCGACCCATGAGATCTCCGGATATGTTGGCAGTAAATACGGTCGTCGGACTATCCGAACACGTAAGTACCTCGTACTACGTTTATACCGATTTACAAGACAAGGTTAGCCTCTAGCAAAACGCCATGCCTACCCAATTCTCCAGAAATATTCTTACAGGAATATATAGATCTGTATCAAGCGTAGTATACCGTAGTATTGTGTATATCGGCCCAGTATCGGATAATCACGTGCTAGGGCTGGGGCTGGATAAGTGTCTGCCCCGTCGAAGCACATGTCGGATGTCTGGTAACATAGTCTCTATAATCGGATATACATGACCTGGTCACAATATCCCGATTGGTTGCGCAACACTCAAGAGCACTAGTACCATATCCTGCGTGACATCAACTCCAATATGACTGAAGTGACACTTCCGTCTCGACATCACACCCAATACACTACGACTCTCTGATAAACCCAGAAGCGGTGTACACAGAACCGGTTAAAGCCCTGTACCACCAAGACCAAAGTCTACCGATTATCGCAAGTATTAGCGATGCAAGTCTCAGGTTAAGACTATACACACCTACCTCGATTTCGGCCTCCCATAGACACATAGTCATAATACCAATGGGATTCCGAGGGGTCTATCCAGAGCGAAGCTGTTTCCCGTACCATCGGTGAAACACAACCTCCTATCGCACTTGCATAAGTATCCAATACTTATATATATGAGAACTATGCCGTTGTGCCCTCACAACACGCACAAGTGCAATACTAGCCTATTCCGCATTATCGATGTCCAGTCTCGATAATACTTCGGCTAGGGATATTTAATGATTAATCCTTCGGGGATTGATACTGTCTCATATCATCTCAATCCAGGAACTAATCATATGGACCTCTCTTCATTTATACATCTATGGTGATCTAATCACAAATGATGAGAGTGCAATTTCCTTGTCACATAGTTAATTTGTACAGCAACACCGTGATCTGTACAAATAGTGACGCTATGGGTCATATTATCCAACAATCTCCCACTTGGCACATAGCCAGTCACTCGAGTGTCTAACACTCGAACTATGTACAATTCGCTCAAATTGCTGAGGAAAGGTTTTCGTCAGCGGATTTGCTTAATTATCGTCTGACGCGATTTACACGATCATCACATTGCCACGATGTATGATCCGAACGAATCAGATGATATAGAAGTATATATCTGGATCGTCGATGAGACCTTTAATTCTTTAGCCTATGCTGATGCCTAGCTCAGCTGCTAACAGAACTATATCTAATCTAATTAGATTTATTATCGATCCAAATGGCTTCTATTGCTGCCTCAGCTGCAGCAATGATCCGCATTTGTTGTTAATTCGGCAACAGTTATCTTGCTCGGAATATTTCCAGCTCACTGCACCGATATTCAAACTGTATAGTACCGCAGTATTTACCGGTTTGGAAACTTGCAGCAGTGATCCCAGTCACTTCAAGTTCTCCATCTCCATAGTTTAAGACAACATCTTTAGTTCTCTCAGATACTAACAGATGTTCTTAATCTTCAATCCAGTGACTATCACTTGGATTGACCCGATTATGACTCCATATGCTCAAAGCGTATGAGACACCAATACAAGTACATTTTAAATGTACAATTTCTCAGAGAGTGTTGCCAACTCCAAATCTAGCCCAGCAGATCTTTATTCCTTGAATAAAGGTTGTTACTCCCAGAATTCTACGGAGAATTTCTTATGAAAGCCAAGCTTTCACCGAGTGTTTTATGGGAATTTCATTGTCAGTGCCCTCTCCCACTAACCTCCTTATATACACAAGAATTATTTCGTTTTGAGTCAAATCATAAACTATTTTGATTATTTCAAAACGTCAGTTCCAAGAACCTTATGCTTGCTTCAATCCAAACATATTGAAATACATGGAATCCATTTCGGACTCATGACTCTTTGTCATAATAGGGAGTCGATACCTCGTATCACTTCCTTTGTTCTTGTGTATTCGAAGATTAATGGTATAGTTTCATCCTTGATGAACTATATATGTTCCATTAAGATTCAGTGCCTAGAACAGTATTACTCCGATTTTCATCGAGTTATACTATCCTCCCACTTACCACTGCATATCGGTATTCCTCTCAGGAAAACCGCATGGAGAGCAACAATCTAATTGTTCTCTAGTGAGGTGTTAAGTACAACTTATGGTATCCCTAGGATGACCTACAATTGGCACTTATCATATTTGGGTTTTAGTTCGGTATCATCCAAACATATGCCAAGCATGCCCAAATAGTCAGGAATGAGAAACCCAGTTTCTTTCCCGTTCATATCTAATATGATATCGTCAAACAGATTTATATGGAACCTTATTCTAAATAAGTTTTGCACTGTTAGTACATATCCTATTGAAGGAAATGTAGCTTAATAGCTTAAAGCGACTCGTGATTAACCTTATTATGTCTAACAAAATTCGGTTAATCCTGTTCGGACACACCGTCAAAATGACGTGTTCCAAGAGGAGTCCTCATTGAAAGAATACTATACTCTTTCAAGTATACGAGAGAAACTTACTGCTAAAGTATTTTCCATTACGGTCTTACCGTGGCGGAATAATGCTATAGCCGATCTGTTTGTGTATTCGTGTCGAAACTTTAAAGTTTCTGATTTGTGTTCTTCAAAAGAAACACATAACCATAACGTGATGCCACATCCGTTAAGGTCACGAAATATTCATGTTCACATCTAGCCTAGCTAGATATGGGCCCACTAACTTCACCATGAATAGGGCTAATAGATCGGTGGCACTTACACTATTACCAAGTAAATAGTATTTTAGGTACTTTACCTAATATAATAGATTCGCAGACCTTATTTGAATAGTCAAATCAGTCCTAGTATCCACTCTTCAAAAGTGTGGATATACGAGTCTCGTTAAATTGTGTCCGAGACAACAATGCCACGAATAAGTCTCTATTGATCAAATCAATTTAAGCTATTTATTTGTCAATTTATATGTTTGAGATTTTAATTATATATTCAAAATATAAATTCTGTTATTCACATCTAATGTGTTTATCTCAGTATCATCTTTATATAATAAAACACTCAGTGTTCTATAATATAAAGGTTTTATCCGCAACGGATTAAACACTGATAAAGAGATAATGTCTCTAGTCAAACTAGTTACATTATAACAGTTCCTAATTCAAGCATATACCCTAAGGGTAGTTCCTAAACTTAGGTATCTACGGTCGAAACAGCGACTTTCGTCCCGTTTCCGATTCGCAGAGCAATCTCAGCTTGAAGTCAGTATCCTGCTCAAAGCAGATTCTGAATATCAACACATATATTTTATGTACCACACTAAGTATTTAAAATCTAATTTCAATACTAGCTGTGAACATAACTAAGACAAACATATTTAAAGTTAGAGCCTCGCCCTTTCTTTAATTCCTTTGTGTCTTCCATATCCAAATGGTAGTCACTTTGGGATATGTCAATTATCCTTTTCAATATTTTAGGAAACTTAGGCCAAGCCTTGGGTTTTTAGAATATTGAAAGGAATGTGCACCTTGTGCTACATGCCCAATTGCAAACTTTGACTTTACATGAATAGTCAATTAATTCCCCAAGAATTATAAATTGCAATTTTAATACTTCTAAATCTAAAGATAGATTTATTATAAGTATATTAAATTAAGCATTAAAGTCATCATCACAAAAATCTTCCAAAGATTTTATGCTCTACTTATCTTGCTTAATTTTGGGCTAAAGGTATAATGAGTTATTTTATCAAATAAAGTAACTTATTATTTATTCCCAATTTGAAAGTTAAATCATTTAAAATATTTTAATCCTAGATTATATTTTAAATATCCAACTTTTCAATTTTATCTTGATTACAATAGTCCAACTATTAATCAACGATTAGTGGTACTTTATATATTATAATGATTATAATAGTCCAACTATATAATCAAATATAATCCAAATTAATTAACCTCAATTACATTGATTACTATAATCCAATTATAAAATCAACTGTAAACTGAAATTAATTAATTCAAATATATTGATTAATATAATCCAATTATATATAATCAAGTATAATACAGTCCAACTGTTTATTAAAACAAACATTTAAATATAGTCTAACTAACATTTAATCTAATGACGAAATAATTAAATGAGCGCATATGGCGAGTAATTGAACGAGTATTGCAAATTCAATTCTTGCCTCCCACTATTTTTCGTCGAGCCTCTAACCCTCTGTCGAGTACTCGGGAAACCGTGTTTCCTAGTGGGCTAGGATCCCGTTAAATATCACACAATCTTGACTTTGGCCAACAAATTGTATGATAATTAACTAGGTAGATCTCGAAGATCAATTGGATCTCATCCAACTCCTAGATCCAGTAGGTGGACATCCAAGTCCCAAACATATATCTTATATATGCCTATACATCGAATGTATACCCTAACCTATTTCCTCTGAATCAACTAGGCCTTGGCTTTGGCACAACAAACCTAATGATTCCAGTCAAGCGCGGACCCATTGACATGGAAGCTTCGTAATCAATGTCAATGGACAAGAAGTGGTCTTGACTTTGGCCAACAAACCACAACTTGGACACGACACCGATATGGAACAAAGCCTCGTGATTAAAACACATCTTTGATGGACAAGGGCTTGACTTTGGCCAACAACCCCTGCCAATCTCGGATCTTGAGTAAGAATCACTCAATGGAAGGAAAAACGCATGATATTTAACGAGGGTTTTTCGCGTGCAAATTGGCTACCAATTTAATTATCTTTGTTAAGGTCTCATCATCATACACCCTTAAGCATGCATTCTAAACACATAATAAAGCGAGTATGAAATAAAATAATAATGATATGCGGATGGATATTTTACATTGATCCTAGATCAAATCTCTCACTTTCTCTCTCCCGCTAGCACTTGTATTACTTCTACCCGTTACACTACACTTCTAAAGAAACCTCTTTTACATGGAGGGGAATAGGTGAGAAGAGAATACAAAAGAAATAGGAGATAAGGCTGGACACGCAGGTCCAATTTAATAAATCAAATTTATTACAATTTCCAAAATCGCCCAACCCGACTAATATCCATCCGATATACATTATTCAAACATCATAACCATGTATTCATACAAGCATGTTATCAATCAATCAATCAAATTAATTAATCTTGATTATTAGTGATCATCCAATGTTCAAACAAAGATTTGATTTTTGTTCGAGTCAAACTCGTATTGCAAACACGTACTCAAAGTACAATTTCTACGAATTAAATTAAATTACATAATTAAATCCAATTTAATACGTATTAATTCTAATTCATTATTTAATTCTAAATTAAATATTACACTTTTATTAACGAACCTTTACGACTTAAATTCCAAATTTAATCGCAACGGGTCTCAAAGCCCGATTAACATCTAATGTTTTATTTAATAAAGTCCAATGGGCTTTTAATTAATTTCTATAACGTGGACTTTGGTCAACTCGGGTCAAACCGAACAACCAAAATCCAATCCGGGAGTTACCCCATAAGCCTTTAAATTAATTTTGGCCCATTAGGCCCAATTAAATAATTAAGGTTCATTAAGTCATAATTGGACCTTTTGGATTCGGTTTTGGGCCTAATTGGATCCAACCAATTTTGCCTAAACCCAACTTTGTTACAACAAAGCCCAAAAGCCCAATTACAACCCAACAAGCCCAATTTCCAAAATCAAGCCCAGATTAATTAATTCATAAAATTCCAAATTTCACAATTAATTAACCTAAGTGTAATACACAATCAATTACCCAATTAACATTTCTAAAATATCAATTAGCCTAATTGATCATGCACTTTAACAACCAAATAGTGTCCAACACAATTCAATCAAAATCAAACCCAAAACATGTCAAGTCTCGGCAATTAGGGGTTTTTCAATTCGATTCGGTTTCAATCCAATTGAGTCCAAAATCATAATTTCCCAAATCAATTCAATTCATCCAATGAATTAAAACAACAAAATCACAAAGAATTTCATGTTCTTTAAAATTCGGCCAAGCCACTTTAAAAGGGAAAAATGTTCCAAATCAAAATTCAATCCAATTGAACTTCAAAACAACATTAACCAATTGTTTTAAGTCATCCAATGATCAAACAAAACAAAATTACCAAGACATTAGGGTTATTCCAATTTTCGGCCAAGCTTCCAATTTGGGGAAAATTGAATCCAATCCAATTTCATGAAATTGATCACACACAATCTCAATTAAACATGTTCTAAGCATACTTAAACATCCAATTCAATTAAAACATGCTTAAACATTTTTGCCCAATTTCAAGTTTCAAATTCAACCTAAGAATTGGGGAAAATTGATCTAATCCAATTTTCTTGAAATTGATCATGCACAACTTCAATTCAACCTCATTCAAGCATAATGCATCAAACAATTCAACCAAATCATGCCTAAATCGAGTTTACCCAAATTAAAGTTTTGACCAAAATTTGCAAATTGGGGAAAATCAATCCAATGATTTTTTTGTCAAATTGATTACATATATCTCAAATTAGATCATATATAAGCATTCTTACACAATCAATTTGTCAGAATCAAGCCAAAATCAAAAAGCCCCAAATTTGCCAAGAACCCTAATTTCGGTTTCATGCATCAATGGCTCTAGATACCAATGTTGGAGTTTAATCAAGTCCACAAGATCACAAACATGCATAAAAAACCACATATGAACACATCAAGGAGGTGGCGGAATCAACTCACATTGAATTCGGTTTTGATGGATGAAGAACAAGATGCGTTTTTAAGCTCCCTCCAAGCTCGGCAATGGCTTCTCTTGCAATGGGCTGTGCGATTTTGCTCCTCCTTGAACCTCCAAGAATCGGCCATGCATGAACTCCATTAAAGCTCCAAGCTTTGAGATTCCATGCTCACAAACTCACTTCCCTATCACCTTTGTATCACTCAAGGTGTGTGCTAGCACTAAGTTTGCAACAAAAACGTCACTTCTTCTCCATTTGCTCGGCAGGAAAACAGAACAAGAGAAGAAGAAGACTGTGCCAAAACCGTGAGAAGAAGAGAAAGAGAAAAGGGAGGGGGAAAGAGGGAAAGAGAAAGGACCGTATGTCTTTGCATGTGAGAGAGAGAGAGTGATAAGTTAGGAAAATAAAAAATGTAAAAAGGTTTATATAATTTCCAAAATTATCTATATATAATAAACCATTTACTTTTTCTATTTAAAATTAAAGCAAAAGCTTTTCAATCAACTTATTACCCATCATTTCTACTTTTTACTTTAAGTCACATCACATCTATTCACTTTATAAAAGTGACATATTGTCAGTCATATCACTCAAAGTGACAATTGATTTGACGATTGACGCGACTAGCGATTTGACGCTTGATGTGACTCGCGTGCCGCGTTCGAATTCGAAATGCGAATGCGCTCGCAATCACTCTCGGGCTCGGGTTCGCTAATTCCAAATTAACGAATTTTCCGTCGCGTCGTAATAAGTGATTACGCCTAGCGAATTCACTATTCACGTCGCTAACGAATTAATTCTAAATTAATTCGTTCGCCCGAATTAAAATCTAATTTTAATTCCGCGTCAAAATCCAATTTCGATTAATATATCGAATATATAATTTTACGATTAATTCCAAATAATCGTTCTCTCTCTTTAATTAAATTTTATCCAGATAAAATATCTCCGCAATTAATCCCAGATTAATTCTCTCTCATCGAATTAATCCCAGATTAATTCTATCTCTCTCTTCTAATTAATCCCAGATTAATCAAAGTGCGAGTAATACGTCATCGGTGAATCTTCGGGAACCGACCCATGAGATCTCCGGATATGTTGGCAGTAAATACGGTCGTCGGACTATCCGAACACGTAAGTACCTCGTACTACGTTTATACCGATTTACAGACAAGGTTAGCCTCTAGCAAAACGCCATGCCTACCCAATTCTCCAGAAATATTCTTACAGGAATATATAGATCTGTATCAAGCGTAGTATACCGTCGTAGTTAGTTGTATATCGGCCCAGTATCGGATAATCACGTGCTAGGGCTGGGGCTGGATAAGTGTCTGCCCCGTCCGAAGCACATGTCGGATGTCTGGTAACATAGTCTCTATAATCGGATATACATGACCTGGTCACAATATCCCGATTGGTTGCGCAACACTCAAGAGCACTAGTACCATATCCTGCGTGACATCAACTCCAATATGACTGAAGTGACACTTCCGTCTCGACATCACACCCAATACACTACGACTCTCTGATAAACCCAGAAGCGGTGTACACAGAACCGGTTAAAGCCCTGTACCACCAAGACCAAAGTTCTACCGATTATCGCAAGTATTAGCGATGCAAGTCTCAGGGTAAGACTATACACACCTACCTCGATTTCGGCCTCCCATAGACACATAGTCATAATACCAATGGGATTCCGAGGGGTCTATCCAGAGCGAAGCTGTTTCCCGTACCATCGGTGAAACACGACCTCCTATCGCACTTGCATAAGTATCCAATACTTATATATAATGAGAACTATGTCGTTGTGCCCTCACAACACGCACAAGTGCAATACTAGCCTTCCGCATTATCGATGTCCAGTCTCGATAATACTTCGGCTAGGGATATTTAATGATTAATCCTTCGGGGATTGATACTGTCTCATATCATCTCAATCCAGGAACTAATCATATGGACCTCTCTTCATTTATACATCTATGGTGATCTAATCACAAATGATGAGAGTGCAATTTCCTTGTCACATAGTTAATTTGTACAGCACACCGTGATCTGTACAAATAGTGACGCTATGGGTCATATTATCCAACACTCGTTTTATCTAATCTTGTGTTTATCCATGGTTCATTAGAAAATAGCAAGTATTTCCATGCATGATTCAGTTATTTCTTTCGCATTAGAGCTTAATTATATCTCTTCAATGTTTATGTTTAGACATTACTATTTATTTATATTTTCGTATTTATCAATTTAATATGTTTATGAAATTGTAGATTACCATTATATCGATTTACTTTTATGTATGCAAACATAGATATAGGTTGTATACAAACTTAGATATAGGTTGTATGAAAAATTAGATTAGGTTATTCTTGCGTATGTAGTTGCATAGACTTGGTTATTTTATCGGTATATATATTCATAAATCATTACAAGTGGCATAAGTAAGGGACCATTCTGAACCAACGGTTTGAGGTCTTCCCTTGCGAGGGGTGAGTGAGTGGGCCTTAAATCATCCCAGTTCATACCGGGGTGGCGACTCCATTTATTTCTCTGGTTTTATAGTCCCCCGCGGACTATTCCGTACTCCCGACCGGGCCGCGAGCCTTGGAACAAGCGTCGTCAATTTCTATGTCCTATAGTCTGGCGACTCCACTGGGGATAGAGAATCGGCCCCAAAATAATGTCTTGTAAGGTTTGTGATTTATGCTTTAGTTAACCGTGTCTACCGTGGGTTGAAAGAGGTTTAATTAAAGGAATTATTAAAGCTAGGTAATGGTTTGGTGTCTTCCTTCATTCACTACCTTTCTATAGCTGAAGGGAAAAGCTGTGAAGGCACCTAGACAATCATTTTCCCGAAGCTTACTGTGATAGACTAATTTGGAGGACCTATTGTCTATTCCTGTCACCAAGGCGATAAGATCCTAAGAGGCTTGGGTATTTAAGAGAGTCCGTTCCACCCTCCCTCTGGGGAATCTTCAATAATAAATCCATTTGACAGTCAGTCATGTATCATCACTCGTTGGCACGTACCTTAGTATATAAAAAAGGTTCGCTGAATTGGTCGCTCGGACCTTGAGTGGGGGATACCTAGTTGTGGGCAATCTTCGCCAGCGGGAGCCTTTGTCTACACTCCTACAAACCCACATGTGAACCCTAGTTTTATGTGTTGGACATTATGACTCATAGCATCACTATTTGTACAGAGCATGGTGTTGTTGTACAAATTAACTATGTGACAAAGGAAATTGCTCTTTTATCATTTTTTAATTGGATTACCAAGATACATAAATGAAAAAGTCCATATGATTAGTTCCGGATTAATAAGATATGAGACAATATTAATCCACTAAGGTTTAATCATTAAATATCCATAGTCGTAGTATTATCGAGACTTGACATCGATAATACGGAATAGACTAGTATTGCACTTGTTCGCATTGTGGTAGCATAACATCATAGTTCTCATATATTTAAGTATTGGATACTTATGCAAGTGTGATAGGAGGTTGTGTTTACCGATGGTACGGGAACAGCTTCGCTCTGGATATACCCCTCGGAATTCCATTGGTAGTATGACTATGTGTCTATGGGAATCCAAATCAGGTATGTGTATTTGGTCTAACCTAAGACTTGCATCGCTAATACTTGCGACAATCATTATACTTTGGTTTTGGTCGTCCAGGGCTTTAACAAGTTCTGTGTACGCCTCTTCTGGGTATACTGAGAATCGTAGTGTATGGGGGGATGTGTCAAGATTGAATTATCACTCCAGTCATATGGAATGATGATCACGCAGGATACAGAACTAGTACTCTTTGTACTGCAGTCATCGGGATAATATGACTAAGTCATGATTATCCGATAATAGAGAATAGTTACCAGAGATCCGATATATGTTTCGTACGGGGCATACATAATTCCAGCCCCAGACCTAGCATGTGACATCCGATGCTGGATCGTAATACATAATACTGCGTATACTACGCCTGACATAGATTACATATTCCTTAAAAGAATATTTCTGGAGAATTGGGTAGGCATGGTGCTTTGCTAGAAGCCAACCATGTCTTGTAAATCGGTAAGAACATGGTACTAGGTACGCACATATTCGGATACTCCGATGACCGGATTTACTGCCAACATATCCAGGGATCTCATGGGTCGCTTCCCGAAGATTCACCGATGACGTATGACTCGCACATAATTAATCAGAGATTAATTAGAAGAGAGCGAAAATTAATCTAGGATTAATTACGGAGAATTTTATCTGGGATAAAATTCAATTAGAAGTGAGAGAACGATTAATTTGGAATTAATCGATTAAATAATATATTTGATATATTAAATGAAATTAGATTTCGACGCGGAATTAAAATTGGATTTTAATTCGGGCAAACGAATTAGTTTAGAATTAATTCACGAGCGACGTGAATAATAATTTTGCCAGGCATAATTATTTAATTAAATTTGATTTAATTATGTCGCAACGGAAAATTCGTTAATTTGGAATTAGCGAACCCCAGCCCGGGATGTGTTGCGGGCCCACTCGGATTAATACTATTCAAGGCACCGTGTCCTAATGGAACACAAATGGTTCATCAAGGATGAAACTATACAATAATCTTCGAATACACAAGAACCGCGTATGTCGGAAAGAGTCAGAAAACAACCTGGGGTATGGGTTTCTGATCTCACCTCATAAAGATGTCAATCTTATTGAGGTATACCAACTGACTACGTATGAGGAAGTGATACAAGGTATCGACTCCCTATTATGACAAAATGTCATGAGTCCGAAATGGATTCCATGTATACCAACTATGTTTGGATAACTAGTTGATGTACCGCAAGGCATTGTGCCTATTGGTACTGTATAAGTCTTCGAGGAAGACATACATGGATGGGAACATAGCAACGTGTAAAGATAGGCTTTTAGCGGAAAGGTATCGATATCAACATTGTGTTGATTACGATTCAACCTTTTACCTGTTTCCACAGTAAATCCATTTGGATAATGCTTGCTAAAGCTGCATGTTTCATTTATGAAATATATCAGCTTTACAGGAAAATCACTTTCCTAAAAAGGAAACCAGTAGGAGGATGTTTACAACATCATGTCGGTTTTGACCAAAACTAGCAAACAAGGTTTGCAGGTTATTCGATCCATGTATGGATTGAAGCAAGCATTAGGTTCTTGGAATTATCGTTTTGATGTAATCATAATAGTTTATGATTAAATTCAAAACGAAATGATTCTTGTGTATATAAGAGGGTTAGTGGGAGCACACTGACAGTGGTTGTCCTATAAATAATGATGATAATATGTCATTTCTTTGAAATGACATTCCCATAAAATAATCGGAGAAAGCTTGGCTTTCCTGAAAATGACTATAAGTCGCAAACGGTACTACAAAGTTGAAAACGGTACAATGAGCTGGAAATCTTCCAAGCAAGATACTGTTACCGAATAAACAACATATGCGGGTTATTACTGCAGCTGAAGCGGCAATAGAAGCCTTCTGGGTCGATAATAAATCTAATTAGATTAGATATAATTCTGTTAGCAGCTAAGCTAGGCTTGAGCACAGGCTAAAGAATTAACCTGAGACTTGAATCGCTAATACTTGCGACAAAGTTTGAAAACGGTACAATGAGCTGGAAATCATGGTAGATGTATTTGGTCTTAACCTGTGACTTGAATCGCTAATACTTGCGACAATCAGTATACTTTGGTTTTGGTCGTTCAGGGCTTTAACAGGTTCTGTGTACGCCTCTTCTGGGTATACTGAGAATCGTAGTGTATTGGGTGTGATGTCAAGATGGAAGTATCACTCCAGTCATATGGAGATGATGATCACGCAGGATACGGAACTAGTACTCTTTAGTACTGCAGTCATCGGGATAATATGACTAGGTCATGATTATCTGATAATAGAGACTAGTTACCAGAGATTCGATATATGCTTCGTACGAGGCAGGCACAATTCCAGCCCCAGGCCTAGCATGTGACATCCGATGCTGGATCGTAATACGCAATACTATATATACTACGATTCACATACTCCGATGACCTGATTTAATGCCAACATATCCAGGGACATCATGGGTCACTTCCCGAAGATTCACTGATGAAGTATGACTCGCACATAATTAATCTGGGATTAATTAGAAGAGAGAGAAAATTAATCTAGGATTAATTACGGAGAATTTTATCTAGGATAAAATTCAATTAGAAGAGAGAGAACGATTAATTTGGAATTAATCGATTAAATAATATATTTCATATATTAAACGAAATTAGATTTCGACGCGGAATTAAAATTGGATTTTAATTCGGGAAAATGAATTAGTTTAGAATTAATTCACGAGCGACATGAATAGTAATTTTGCTAGGCATAATTATTTAATTTAATTTGATTTAATTACGTCGCAATAGAAAATTCGTTAATTCGGAATTAGCGAACTCGAGCCCGGGATGTGTTGCGGGCCCACTTGGATTTTGAATCAAGTGGGGCCCACATGTCACATCACTAGTCATTCATTCCCTTTTTTGGTGATGGAAGTTAGTGAATGAAATCCTGGTAACTTGTTTTACACACAAGTTGAAAGGTGATTGACTTTATACCAACATTGGTATATCTTTTATTTTAATTTTGGAAATCAAAATAGGTCATTCACTCATCTCTCTTTTCTTCCATCTCTCACGCCATTTCTCTCTTTCTCTCCCTCTTGGAGTTGGCTTGGCCGAATGGCATTCTCCCTCTCACAAACTCTCCTTGGCCGAGAGTTGCAAGAAGGAAACCAAGGGATTTTGTTGCAAAATCTCCTATGCTAGCACATCAAATAATTATACAAAGGTGATACGGAAACAATCTCATGAGTTTGGAATTCATTCAACAAGCTTGGAAGCTCAACATACATCAAAGGAAAGCTTGGAGAAACTTCCATGGAGGGGAATTTTGATCTTCTTTTCAACATCCAACCGATCAAAGTGAGTATTTTCCGCATTCTTACTTTGTTGTATTCACATGATTTCTTGCTTAATTGATCTTGGTTTGACCTAGAAAACCCAACAGTATGACCAATAGAAACCATCCCTTATACTTGCGTTTGGGGACTATCATCATTTGGATTCAGTTGGAACTTTCGTCATGAGCTATGAACTTGTTGGGCCATTTAAGCTGGGATGAGTTTGTGTCTTATGAAAATTGGGCCAAAAGCTTCTAAAATGACGATGTGCCATTTTGTGTTTGGGCCCCTTACCATTTGAAGTTATTTAGACACGTTATCGCGAAAGTGTAAACATGTTGGGCCTTTTCAACTAGGACAAGTTTGCACCTCGCAATAGTATGGTTGAATGCTTTAAAATGATAATGGGCCGACTTGTATAAAAACCTTGATGGGCTTGTATATTCCATGCATCGCACGTATACATGATAACATGTGGTTTTAAAAGACACCATAGATACCCGTTGGGTTAGGGAAGAGGGAAGACTCGTCAAAATGCCGTTAGCGAACATGAGCGAATCAGAAAACGAGGGATCCCGTATGGATCAGCTGGAGACTAGTCTCACTAAGGTTACCGAGCAGTTGCAAGCTTTGACCACCGTTATGGCTAATATGGATGTGCCCTGTGCTGGGGGAGACTCTGAGAGTGTGAGGCGTGAAGAGCTTCCGATCAGGTTGAGTGATGATATTGTAGGGGTTTTATTGCGGATATCCGGTAACGCAGCAGAATAGTGGAAAATCAAAATTTTCTGATTTCAAAAATTTTTCTCAGATTAATTAAATAAACTTATTTATTTAATTACCCAATCAAATTATGAAATATTACATAAGAAATCAAATTTTTGTGTACCGAATTACCCCTATACTTTATATTTTGTTCATTTTAGTCCGAAATTGTTCAAAACAATTTGAATGATTCTAAATCATTACTAATATGAATTTAACATATCCTAAATGTCAAAATACAATTACCAACAAAAATCCCAATTTTAGCCACAAAGGCCGTGAGCCTCATTAAGGGGGAATAAGTTCATTTTGCACTTCCATTGTTCAAAACACATGCAAATTAAATCCAATAAACATAAGATTCAATATGTATCATATACACATCCAAATACACCATATAAATGAAACGCCCCAAATTTGGAAGTTTTCTTAAACCCTAATTTTTCAATTTCTTCAAATTGGATAAATTAGACCAAATTGGTTAAATCCAACACTTTAATCATGTTTCTTCCATTACAATTAAGTCTCAACACAATGAAATAACTATAGATCAAATCTAGGTCATTTAAGAGTGGGTCAAGAACTCTAGATTAGCAACAAGTTTCTCAAACTTACAAAAGAATGCTAGTAAGCACCTTAGAAGAATTCTATTGAACTCAACACATGCATATCCCTATTCTCAAACTTCCATCAAACAAAAAAACAAAGAATAAAGAATATAAAAACACGAGAACATCACAAGATGTAGCCTAGAGCATAATGAACATTTTCCTCTCTAATAGTAAGTTGGAAAAAGTTACTAAAATCCAAGATTTCTATGATTTTCTTCTTATTCTTCTCAAGGTTCTTTATTTTTCTTTCAATGGAGTTTTTGGATAAGTGTATATCTTATACAAACCCTAAAAGAAAACACAACAATATATACCAAAACCCTTATGCCTTGGCCGAATTTTGTGGCTTGCAAAATATCAAGATATTTGTTTTTGTTTCTTTTAATTACAACTTGTCCACTTGGTTAAATTGATCATTACACTTTAATGAATAATCCAAACAAGTCAACAATTGCAACCAAGTCATTAAATAAAATATCATAACCAAAAAAATATTTATACTTTGATTAATTTAATCATTTAACAATTAAATAATTAATTAATTAATTAAATACAAATATATTAAATATATGTATTATATTTACATTAAATATTAAATACAAATATATATTTATGATATTAGTCAAAAATCTCAATTTGACAATTAATTAATGTGTATTTAAATTAATCTAACATTAAATGCAAATACACAAAAAATTAAGGAAATGACTATCGGGTCCCTACACATGTATTTTGTGTTTAACCTTTAAACGACTTTATAAATAATCAACATTATTTATAATTGTTGCCCTAGTGCTCTACGAGTATATTTCATTTGTGAGACTCTCTAGATTCAGGCATATCCGTCATGAAAACCAATTTCGTGTCAATAATTTATCCAACCGTAAATTATGACGATCACGAATAAAGATATAGATGTAAACGTCAAATCTCTATAGGGATTATCCAGTCGACTATTCTATTAGCAATCTCAAAAAGAACATTTAGAACTAACTTCTAAATTGTACCACGGGCCCATGGATTTTATCTGATTGCTAATCATATGGCCTACCTATGCTCTGATACACAGAACTGACGGATCCTATCTCGATACACACAGGACACCCTGAGGATCTATCCCCACCCAACGAATAGGCGGAGGTCTGATCTAAATAGATCGGTGATGTGGCTGCCATCTAAGTGTGGAAGATGTCTCATGCGCCCACAGTGGTATCTCAAGTCGAAGAATCACAAGTGCTACTCAACCCGATAAGATTCTTATTGACGTTGGTGTACCATCCATTAAGAATCTTCGGTGAGTCGTTCAGTGATTATCCGCTATAAACACCTACATGTCAATACTAGTCTCCAAGACTTATGGTTCATTGAGAAACCTTTGGAATCATATATTCATGTATAGGACATGTACCGGTCTCAACAGGTTTACTATACTGACCAAGTAGTGTAAACCTTGACCAGGAACTGTCTGAGAATGAAAACGTCATGATACTACTCAATGTCAGTTGCGACGCTTTTACAACAACACCATGACTAGTCATTCTAAGGTCATTACGTCTTTACCATATTAAAAGATATATTATATTATAGAAACTACATATATATTCATAATAATAACTTTTTACAGTAGTATTCATAAAGAAATACAACCGGTAATTGGCGCTCTGAGCACCAACCCCAACTTGCTCTAGTGCCAATAACGATTGTATCTAATACCCATCGACTCCACGTGTTTATCAAATAACTTCAAAGTTATGGCCTTCGTAAGTGGGTCTGCTACATTATCTTCACTTGGTACCATGCACACGACAATATCCCCTCGTGACATAATCTCTCGAATGATGTGGTACTTGCGTTCCACATGCTTTGACTTCTGATGCGCCCTCGGTTCCTTTGCTTGCGCAATGGATCCAATATTATCACAGTATAACGGAATCGCATTCTCGATACTTGGGACAACTCCCAATTTTGTGACAAAGTTCTTTATCCACACAGCTTTTTTTGCAGCTTTAGAAGCTGCAATATATTCCGCCTCAGTGCTGGAATCTGCTGTTGATCCCTGTTTGGAACTCTTCCAACAAACTGCACCTCCGTTAAGGGTAAATACAAATCCAGATGTAGACTTTCTATCATCGGGATCCGATTGGAAATCGAAATCCGTATACCCGTTAACTTGTAGTTCGTTTCCTCCATAAATTATCAACTTATCCTTAGTACCTTTAAGGTACTTCAGGATATGTTTAATGGCCATCCAATGGTCATTACCTGGATTGGACTCATATCTGCTAGTACGCTAACAACGAAACTAATATCAGGCCTTGTACATAACATTGCATACATTATGCTACCCAAACACGAAGCATAAGGTTGGTTAGACATTCTAACCTTCTCATCTTCTGTTTGTGGACTCATCTTCTTTGAGAGATGAATCACATGTCTGAACGGTATGTTTGATGTCTTACAGTTACCAAAATTATACCATTCCAAGATCTTATCTATGTACGTTGATTGGGATAACCCAATCATCCTCATTTGTTTATCTCTATAGAGTTTTATACATAAAACATAGGAAGCTTCTCCCAGGTCCTTCATGGAGAAATTCTTACAGAGGTACGCTTTGACGCTTTGTAACATACCTAAATCATTCCCAATTATTAGGATGTCATCAACATATAGGACTAAAAATACGACCATGCTCCCACTGGCATTCTGATACACACATGATTCTTCAGAATTCTTGAGAAAATACAGCAGTAAAACAGCAGCCCCAACCCCCTTTAAACCGTAAAAAACAGTCCATCAATACACCAAAACAGTGACCAGTAAAACAGCAGCAAAACAGAGTGAAAACAGCAGCCCGAGCAGTGGAAACAGTGAGAAAAGACGTGAACCACTGAACTGGAAGAGCCGCCGAGCATTAAACATTCTGACGACCGTGTACGGTACTTTCGAGAGACGATCTAAAAGGTTAGACCTGAGGGCACCATCTTTTATTTATCTTTATTCTTATTTTAATCATTTATCGAATTTTCTTCGCATGAGAGTCGTTGATTGATGTGTGTTGTGGCCCTTGAATGAATGGAAAATGTGTCGTCTCTTGTGGTATATAGGATGGAAACCCAGATGTAAATTCCGTAGCCGAATCTGAATAGACGGTAGTGCGGTCTGTACTTTGGATACAACTCCACGTACCACTTGAGCAAACGGCACATATTTGGATATGTTTTATCTTGTTCGTTTGTTATCCGCATTTTATATTCCGCCATTTTACTTTATGTATGTCGTTTGTTTGTGTGATGATGTGGTGCACATGGGATTAGTACGTTGGCCTAAAGATTCCCTATTTGAGGGAAAGAAAGTCTGAAAGACTACCTTTACGACAATGCTTTGCCACGCCGGACAAAGTGTATTTGATTGAATGTGATATATGTTTAATCGAATATGTGAAGTCCTATATTGTTGTCCTTATTTTATATGCACGGTAACATAATGCGCATGGGCTAACTAGTGTGGATTAAAGGTCCTCTATTCGAGGGAAAATGCCTGAAGGCTACCTTACCGAGATGTTTTGCCACGCCTTCTGTTATGTCATTGACTTTATGCATATCATTGTTCTATTTACGCATGCATTGCATTCTTGTGCGCATGGGCTAACTAGGGTGGATTCAAGGTCCTCTATTCGAGGGAAAATGCCTAAAGGCTACCTTTAGCACGATGTTTTGCCACGCAGGATGAGGTACACCCGATTGAATGGGAACGAGTTCAATCGGGCACATGGGGTCCTATATTATGGATTTGCTTATCTATGTATGTGTTGCGTTGTCTATCTTGCATCAGGTCTGGTCCCGTTCGAACGCGTTCTCAAACGCTATACGAACGTGAACCTTCTGTTTACCGTTCGAACACGTTTACTAACGCTACTTGAACGCGCACGTATTTCCTTTGTTTTATAATGCATCAGGTTTGGTCCCGTTCGAACGCGTTCTCAAACGCTATACAAATGCGAACCTTCTGTTTACCGTTCGAACGCGTTTACGAATGCTACTTGAACGCACATGCATTTTGTTTCATCAGGTCTTGTCTCGTTCGAACGCGTTATCCAACGCCACACGAATGAGAACCTTCTGTTTACCGTTCGAACGTGTTTTCGAATGCTACATGAACGCGCATATACTGAACTGAGTCTTTTTCATCACATTTCATGCATGATTGCTTCTTGGGTGATTTCTTTTGCATTATGTAATTAACCATACCATTCCATTAGTGACACTTTTACTACTACCATCTACTTGTGTTCCTGCATTTATCCGTTTGATGTGTTCGTTAGATTGTGTTCGAGCATGATTAGGTCGTCAGTTTGTTACTTGTTCCTTAAGCATGGTTTAGCCGCTAGTAAGTTATTCCTCTATGCATGATTCAATTATCTTCTTTCTCAATAGGCGTTCAACTTATGTTTAGGTTGTTATTTATTCGTCCAACATCTGTGTCCTACAGTGTGGCGACTCCACTGGGATAGAGAATTGGCCCCGAAATAATATCTTGTAGTGATTATGATTTGTGCTTTAATTAACCCTGTTTACCGTGGGTTGAAAGGGGTTTAATCAAAGGCACTTTTTGAGCTAGGTAGTGGTTTGGTGTCTTCCTTCATTCACTACCTTTCTATAAGGAAAAGCTGTGAAGGCACCTAGATAATCATTTACTTGTAGCCTATTGTGATGGACTAATTTGGAGGACTCGTTGTTTATTCCTGTCACCAAGCGATAAGAGCCTAAGAGGCTTGGGTTTTTAAAAGAGTTCGCTCCGCCCTCCCTCTGGGGAATCTACAACAGGAAATCCATTTGACAGTCAGTCACGCACCATAACTCGTTGGCACGTACCGTAAGGTATAAAGAAGGTGTGCTCACTTGGTTGCTCGAACCCTTGAGTGGGGAGACCTAGTTGTGGGCAATCATTTGCCAGCGAGTGTCTTTGTTCACACTCCCGTAAACCCACATGTAGACCGGAGTTGTATGACCTATAGAAACTATTTCCTTGTGCTTGTGGACCATCCTCATTTGGATGCAGTTGGGCTTCATGTCAAAAATACGAACATGTTGGGCTATTTAAACTAGGACGAGTTTGTATCCTATAACAATTGGGCCAAAAGCTTCTGAAATACCGATAGGCCACTCTGTAGAAATTGTTTCTTTATGCTTGTGTTTAGGCTCCTTATCATTTGAAGTCGTTTAGCCATGTTATCGCAAAGTATAAACTTGTTGGGCCTTTTCAACTGGGACAAGTTTGCACCTTGCAATAATATGATTGAAACTTTAAAATGACAATGGACCGAATTTTATGTTCCACACATCGCACGTATCTCATGTATCTCATGCATACACACATCATGTTAACTCTCTTGTGTCTTAAGAGCCATCATAGATATCTGTTGGGTTCAGGAAAAGGGAAGACTTACTAAGAGGCCAATAGCAAATATTAGCGAATCAGAGAATGAATCATCCCGTATGGATCAGTTTGAGAATAGTCTCACCAAGATTACTGAACAGTTACAAGCCTTGACTGCTGCTGTGGCCAATATGGCTGTTCCCCGTGCTGGGGGAAATTCTGAGAATGTGAGGCGTTAGGAGCCTCCGAATGGGTTGGGGGATGATATCCCCACTTTTTATGATGACATGGCAGAATATGCAATAGGAAGAATGATTGGGTCTCAGGCAGAATTTCAGAAGCTTCGGGATCAAGTAGAAACGGTTACCCGTAAAATGAGGGGTAAACATTAAGAGTTGTTAGATTATGAAGCAATGACTTTTGAAGAACAGCTGTCAGCTCAGTTTAAGATGCCTGATATGGCCAAGTTCAATGATATTGGGGACCCGAGGGTCCATCTCAGACAATATGTGTCAGTTATGAGTTCAGTGGGCCTGTCACAACGCCAAGTTCAGAAAATGCTTAGGATGTCACTTGAAGGGGCGCCAGTAGTGTGGTATCATAGCCTCAAGAGGAAGGTCAAGGAAGATTGGAGGGAATTGGCATATGCATTTTTGAAACAGTATGTTATAAACTTGGAAATTGATTTGTCACTCCGTGATTTGGAGAGCACTAAGCAAAAGTCGGAGGAAAGCTTCAAGGTGTATGTAGACCGCTGGAGGAGCCAGTTTCTGAAAATGCAGACTCGGCCCTCAGAGAAGGACCAGATCAAAATGATCATCAAGGGCACCAAGCCCTCTATTTACAGCAAGCTGGGGAGGATGACCTCCATGATTGGCAACTTTAGACAGTTGAGGGAGACTGTCAAGGATATTCAAGAAGAAGAAGCTGAGAACAGAAAGTTCTATAGCCAGAATATGAGGATTTTTTGGGGCATTCTGAGACCAAGCCCGCTGCTTCCGAGGTTGCTGCCATCAAGAACCGGCGTTTCTCCAACTTGGGAAGACCTTTTTCCAAAGTGCTTGAGAAGTTGACAAGGCAAGGATTCTTAAAACCCTTGGAGCCTAAACCACTTCCAAATCCCCAACCACCACATCTAAAAAAAGACCGCTACTGTAACTTCCACTAGCAACATGGCCATGATACTGACAGCTGTTCCCGCCTCCGGTATGAAATTCAGGTCCTCATTGATGCCCATAAAATACCCGATCCTGAAAGAGAACAGCCTAGCACACACACCAACCCTCTACCAAATTATCACTATGTTCCCCCACCCACTTATATGATCAACTCTGGCCTGCCCGAAAGCTTTTTCCTCCAAACTCTCAACCACCCAGTTTCTTCCATGAGGATAGAGGATGACAGCAGTGAAGAACCATACGCCAAGGAAGAATGCAATACTGCGAATAATGAAACTGTTCTTTTTGGTTTATTTTCTGCAAAAAGACATCGACTTCGTCTACTTGTTTGAACCTTTTCCTGAATAATAATAAAGACATCCATATCGCCTACTTGCCTGAGTCATTTCCTTTCAACCTGCATGACATGAGTATATTTGACAAAAGCATTCAACCATGGTACTATGATAACTCATCGATGTTTAGAACACAGGGAATCCTTGGAAAAAGCAAGTGGAAAAGATAGGATATCCATTCAGAAAATGGGAAATGAGGCCGTGAGACTATCAGATTTAGAAGGGAATGAGTTCACCGAGTCGGTCAACGTAGACAGATTAAAGCAGTATTTTACCTGAAGAAGAGAAAACCGAGCAGTCACCAAGAGAAGACCTAACCGAACGGAATAAGAATTTCATTCATGCATGCATGCATACACGTAACATATTTGCATTCTTTTGTGTTTGTTCTGTTTTATAATAACAGGTTTCAAAAAGAAAAAGAAAAAGAGAAGGCGGTAAAGACAAGCCAATCAGAAGAAACAACAATGCATCAGTCTCAGGAATGAATCAGAATCAGTATCAGTTGAGGGCGAGGCCCACATCAGTATCAGTTCAGTGTCGAGGCCCACATCAGCATCAGTTTGGGGATGAGTTCCAGGGCCGAGGCCCACATCAGCATCAGTTTGGCGATGAGTCCCAGCGCCGAGGCCCACATCAGTTTCAGTTTTGTGGATGAGTCCCAAGGCCGAGGCCAACATCAGTTTCAGTTTTGGGGATGAGTCACAGGGCCGAGGCCCACATCAATTTCAGTTTTGGGGATGAGTCCCAGGGCCAAGGCCTGCACATAAATATCAGTCTTGGGGATGAGTCCTAGGGTCGAGACCCACATCAGTATCAATCTGGGGATAAGTCCCGAGGGCGAGGCCCGCATCAGTGTCAATATCAATTTGGAGATAAATCCCGGGGTTGAGGCCCACGTCATTATCAGTATCAGTCTTGCCGGGTATGGCATTCTAGGGGCGAGGCCCACGTCATTATCGGTATCAGTCTTGTTGGGTATGGAATTCTGGGGGCGAGGCCCACATCATTATTAGTGTTGCCGGGTATGGAGATACAACATCAGTTCTGTTGGGTATGGCATTCCGGTTATGGAGATATAGCATCAGTTCTGCCGGGTATGGCACTCCGGGTATGGAGATACAACATCAGTTCTGCCGGGTATGGCACTCCGGGTATGGAGATACAACATCATTTTTGTCGGGTACGGCACTCCGGGTATGAAGATATCACTGCGCCACTCTGGGTATGGAGACGCAACCGCGAGGCCTCGGGTATGAGGTTTAGCTTGCCAGGTACGACATTTCGGGTATGGAGATATCACTGCGACATTCTGGGTATGGAGACGCAACCGCGAGGCCTCGGGTATGAGGTTTAGCTTGCCAGGTACGACACTTCGGGTATGGAGATATTACTGCGACGCTTTGGGTATGAGGTTTAGCACGCCAGGTATGGCATTCCGGGTATGGAGACACATCTGCGACGCCTTGGGTATGAGGTTTAGCATGCCAGGTACGACACTACGGGTATGGAGACAAATCTGCGACGCCTTGGGTATGAGGTTTAGCCTTCCAGGTACGGCACTCCGAGTATGGAGATATTACTGCGACGCTTGGGTATGAGGTTTAGCACACCAGGTACGACACTCCGGGTATGGAGATATTACATCGACGCCTTGGGTGTGAGGTTTAGCACACCAGGTACGGCACTCCGGGTATGGAGATATTACAGCGACGCCTTGGGTATGAGGTTTAGTACGCTAGGTACGGCACTCCGGGTATAGAGATATTACAGCGATGCCTTGTATGAGGTTTAGCACGCCAGGTACGACACTCCGGGTATGGAGATATTACAGCGACGCCTTGGGTATGAGGTTTAGCACGCCTGGTACGGCACTCTGGGTATGGAGATATTACAGCGACGCCTTAGGGAGGAGGTTTAGTACGCCAGGTACGGAACTCTGGGTAGGGAGATATTACTACGACGCCTTGGGTATGAGGTTTAGCACACCAGGTACGGCACTCCGGGTATGGAGATATTACTGCGACTCCTTGGGTATGAGGTTGAGCACGCCAGGTATGGCACTCTGGGTATGGAGACACATCTACGATGCCTTGGGTATGGGGTTTAGCACGCCAGGTACGGCACTCCGCGTATGGAGATATTACAACGACACCTTGGGTATGAGGTTTAGCAAGCCAAGTATGGCACTCCGGGTATGGAGACATCACTGCGACACTCTAGGTACGGAGATGCAACCGCGACACCTCGGGTATGTGGTTTAGCATGCTAGGTACGGCACAACATCAATTCAACTCAACACATGGCAAGTCAAGTGGTAGCTGGCGAGCTAGGTAAGTAAAAATGCATTGCACGTACATTGATAGGATTGTCATTGTCACACACTGCACAAGTCCCATCAAAGTGGGGGCGACTGTAGGTACTGCATTTTGCATGTAAGTCCCTATGATAAGTCTCATTTGGAGACACTACCTTTTAAGTCACAGAAGTCACGGGAAATGGACGTCGGAAGGAGGGATTCATAATAAGTATGTCAAAAGATTCAATTCACATGTTCACTGCTTTCGTTCGTGCTGCTTTCGTTAACACATTTGAAAGTAAAGTAGATTATGGGCGTTCGGGTAACATTCGAATCGACGTTCGAACGGTGTCGGTACTTCTGGTTTTGCTGCTAGCCTCACACCCAAGCCCAATTAGCCCACCAAAGCCCATAAGACATATCCAAATTAATAAAACACATATTTAACAAATGGTGAAATTAAAAAAAAATCTAAAAAATCACATACCAAATTAAAATAAAATAAAATAAAATAAAATATGTCCCTACCTAAATAAAACAAATCTTGCCCCAATCAAATATAAATTTTCCTTGTAAAACACTAATTGGTCTCTTTCCTTTTCAAACATGGATTCACCATTGCCTATAAAAAGAGGCATTCACCACACATCCAAACCCTAGCTCATTCGCACAAAAAGACTCCTGGCATTCACACATAACAAGCCATAAGTAACAAAGAATTATATTATCCTCCCACACTTTCAATAACCGAAAATCATAAAATCAAAAAACCCCATTGCCGTAACAAAACTATGCCCGTATAGTCCCATTTCCGTGACCAAAACTACTCCCATACAGCCCCTACAACCACCGAAACAGAAGCCATTCGTAACCCCTACAACCACCGAACAGCCCCCTGAAAACACCCTCTGCATTCACCAAAATCCATACCCCAAAACAGTGGCCTAAAACCACCTAAAACAGCGAACAAAAAACTGCACTTTAAAACCCTTAAATAACCACACAAAATAGTAGCCCCAACCCCCTTTTAAATCGTAAAAAATAGTCCATCAATACACCAAAACAGTGACCAGAAAAAATAGCAGTAAAATAGTAGCAAAATGGAGTGAAAACAGCAACCCGAGCAGTGGAAACAGCGAGGAAAGACGTGAACCAGTGAACGGGAGGAGCCGCGAAGCATTAACCCTTCCGACGACCGTGTACGGTACTTTCGAGAGACGATCTAAAAGGTTAGACCTGAGGGCACCATCTTTTATTTATCTTTATTCTTATTTTAATCATTTATCAAATTTTCTTCGCATGAGAGTCGTTGATTGATGTGTGTTGTGGCCCCTGAATGAATGGAAAATGTGTCGTCTCTTGTGGTATATAGGATGGAAACCCAAATGTAAATTCCGTAGCCGAATCCGAATGGACGGTAGTGTAGTCTGTACTTGGGATACAACTCCACGTACCACTTGAGCAAACAGCACATATTTGGATATGTTTTATCTTGTTCGTTTGTTATCCGCATTTTATATTCCGCCATTTTACTTTCTGTATGTCGTTTGTTTGTGTGATGATGTGATGTGCATGGGCTTAGTACGTTGGCCTAAAGCTTCCCTATTTGAGGGAAGGAAAGTCTGAAAGACTACCTTTACGACAATGCTTTGCCGCGCCGGACAAAGTGTATTTGATTGAATGTGATATATGTTTAATCGAATATGTGAAGTGTTATATTGTTGTCCTTATTTTATATGCACGGTACCATAATGCGCATGGGATAACTAGGGTGGATTAAAGGTCCTCTATTCGAGGGAAAATGCCTGAAGGCTACCTTGCCACGATGTTTTGTCGCGCCTTTTGTTATGTCATTGACTTTATGCATATCATTGTTCTATTTACGCATGCATTGCATTCTTGTGCGCATGGGCTAACTAGGGTGGATTCAAGGTCCTCAATTCGAGGGAAAATGCCTAAAGGCTACCTTTACCCTGATTTTTTGTCGCGCCGAATGAGGTATACCCGATTGAATGGGAACGAGTTCAATCGGGCACATGGGGTCCTACATTGTGGATTTTCTTATCTATGTATGTGTTGCGTCGTCTATCATGCATCAGGTCTGGTCTCGTTCGAACGCGTTCTCACACGCTATACGAATGCGAACCTTCTGTTTACCGTTCGAACACGTTTACTAATGCTACTCGAACGCGCACGTATTTCCTTTGTTTTATCATGCATCAGGTCTGGTCCCGTTCGAACGTGTTTACAAACGCTACTCGAACACACATGCATTTTGTTTCATCAGGTCTTGTCCCGTTCGAACGCGTTATCCAACGCCACACGAACGAGAACCTTCTGTTTACCGTTCAAATGTGTTTTCGAACGCTACACGAACGCGTATACGCTGAACTGAGTCTTTTTCATCACATTTGATGCATGATTGCTTCTTGGGTGATTTCTCTTGTATTATGTAATTAACCATGCCATTCCATTAGTGACACTTTTACTGCTACCATCTACTTGTGTTCCCGCATTTATCCGTTTGATGTGTTCGTTAGATTGTGTTCGAGCATGATTAGGTCGTCAGTTTGTTACTTGTTCCTTAAGCATGGTTTAGCCGCTAGTACGTTATTCCTCTATGCATGATTCAGTTATCTTCTTTCGCAATAGGCGTTCAACTTATGTTTAGGTATTTATTTATTTTCCGCGTTTGATGATTCAACATGTCATGAGATTATTGTGTGATATTGTATGTTTGCCGTTATGATGATTACTTTCATGCATGTGAATTTAAAAGTATAATACTCTTGGAAATATATTGCGTAGATTCGATTAAATTATTGCACAAATCATATCATTACAAGTGGCATAAGTAAGGGACCGTTCCGAACCCAACGGTTTAAGGTCTTCCCTTGCAAGGGGTGAGTGCGGCCTTAAATCATTTTCCCAGTTCACACCAGGTGGCGACTCCATCTTATTTCTCCGGTTTAGTCCCCCGCGGGCTATCCCGTACTCTCAACTGGGCCGCGAGCCTGGAACACAAGCGTCGTCCAACATCTGTGTCCTACCCCGTGGCTCCCGTTACTATTCTCACAGAAGTTCTGTATCCCCACAGGGCGTACGGCAGCTTATCAGCCCAATCTCTATAGGTCTCTGTAATTTTGACTAAAATCTTCTTTATCGTCTTATTGGCTGCCTCAACTGCTCCATTTGCCTGCAGTCTGTACGGTGACGACTTGTGATGTCCTATCTCGAACTTCTGTAGCATCGCCTTTGTTTCTCCTTGGAACTACACTCCATTGTCTGTGACCAGATGATGCAGCATTTCATATCGGTATATGAGATTCCGGGCTATGAACTTTGCCATCGTCTTTGCTGTAACGTTGCGAAATGATTCGGCTTCCACCCATTTCGAGAAGTAGTCTACTGCCACTACTATGAAGCGATGTCATTTCGATGCGTGTGGTCAAATTTCTCCGATCATGCCAATTCTGAGCCTGAGAAAGGCCACGGCACTGATAGCCCATGTAACTTTGTATGCGGCAAAAGGTCCAAATTACCGTGTGTTTGACATTCATGACAGTGCTTTACCAGCTTCGCGCAGTCAGCTTCCATGGTTGACCAGTAGAAACCTTGTCTGACTATCTTGCGGGACAAGTTCAATCCATTCATGTGCGGTCCACATACTCCGGCGTGTACTTCTTTCATTGCTTTCTGAGCCTCTTCTTTTCTCAGGCACTTCAGCTGGATGCCATTCGCTTGTCTCTTGTACAGTTCTCCCTTCAAACTCACATACTGAGAAGCTAACTTCTAAATGGCTATCTTGTCTTTTCTGCTCGCTTCTGCTGGGAATTCCCCCCGTTCCAGATATCTCTGAATATCATAATACCAAGGTTTCCCATTGTCGACTTCTACTTCCAAGACCTTTTCTATCTCGTAGATGGGTCTGCTTGCTATTGTCAACACTAGAAGTCTCATCACCAACTTCTCTGGATTTTCCCAAGTTGCGGAAAGTGTAGCCAATGCGTCTGCCATTTGGTTCTCTTCTCGCGGCAAGTGCTGGAACTTACAATTGGGGAGGGCTTGTGCCAGACTCCTGAGGTGGAACAAGTAAGGTTTCAACCGTTCTTCCTTTAATTCCCATTCTCCTTGCAGTTATCAGACTACTAACATCGAGTCTCCATAGACTTTCACGCTCTTAGCTTTCAAGGCTATCAATGTCGTCAATCCGAAGGCGGATGCTTCATACTCAGCCATATTGTTGGTTACTCCGAACGTCAACCTCTTGGCCATAGGCAGGGTTTCTCCTTCAGGGGTTACTATTACGATTCCAATTCCGGCTCCTTTGTAGTTCACTGCTCCGTCGAAGTACATCTTCCATCCTTGGACTGTTATAGCTTGGATATCTTCATCTGGGAACTCAAACTTTTATTGATCTTCTTCTATCGGTTGTAATGCCAGGAACTCTGCGACGGCTCGCCCTTTGATTACTTTAGAAGTGAGGTACTCAATATCGAACTCTGTCAGAAACACCAACCATCTACCTAACTTCCCAACTAGCGAAGGCACTGAATACAGATACTTCAAAGGATTCTCCTTTGCTACCACTTGGATCTTGTAAGATTGGAAGTAATGACGCAACGTTTTGGACGCCCACACTACTGCCAAACAAATATTCTATACTTCTTTATAGCGAGCTTCGTACGGAAGCATCTTCTTACTGAGGTAGTAGACTACATGCTCTACCTCTGTCTCATCTGCTTGTACCATCATTGCCCCTAGCGCTCTAGCGGTCTACATAATAGCTGGCTTCTCTAGCGGTCTACATAATTTTTGAAACTCTCATCTGGCTTCTGCTTGGTATTCTCCAAGTCGCGAAGCGACAAGTCGAACTCCAAATCCGTGACATATTGTTTTAGAAAGGCTTCTACCAGTTCCCTCCAACCTTCCTTAACCTTCATTTCAAGTCCATGGTACCACACTGCGGGTGCCCTTTCAAGCGACATCCCAAACATCTTTTGAACCTGACGTTGTGACAGGCCCACAGAACTCATCATAGAAACATATTGTCAGAGATTGACCCTCGGATCTCCTTTCCCATTGAACTTTGCTATGTCAGGCATTTTGAACTGAGCCGGCAGCTGCTTCTCAAAAGTCATCACCTCATAATCCAATAAATCCTCATGTTTACCTTTCAGCTTGCGGGTAACAGATTCCATCTGATCGCGGAGTTTCTACAATTCGGCCTGAGATCCGGCTATCCTTCATGCGGCATACTCAGCCATGTCATCATCAAAGACAGGGACATCATCATTCAACCCACTCGGAGGACCCTCACGCCTCTCATTCTCAGAGCCTCCCGCAGCGCGGGGCATAGCCATATTAGTCATAGTAGTAGTCAAAACATGCAGTTGCTCGGTAACCTTAGTGAGATTAGCTTCCAGTTGATCCATTCGAGATCCCTCGTTAACTAATTCGCTCATGTTCGCTAACGACCTTTTGATGAGTCTTCCCTCTTCCCTTACCCAATGGATATCTATGATGTCTTTTAAAAACCCTGAGTCAGTATGTATGCGTGTGATGCATGGAATGTGTAAGTCGGTCCATTATCATTTTAAAGCATTGAATCATACTATTATGCGGTGAAAACTTGTCCCAGTTGAAAAGGCCCAACAGGTTTACACTTTTGCGATAACATGGCTAAACGACTTCAAATGATAAGAGGCCTAAATGCAAAATGGCCTATCGGCATTTTAGAAGCTTTTGGCCCAATTGCCATAAAGCACAGACTCATCCCAGTTTAAATGGACCAACAAGCCCATACCTCATGACAAAAGGTCCAACTGAATCCAAATGACGACGGTCCTAAACGCAAGCATAAATGTATAGTTTCTATTAGTCCTATAACTACAGTTCATGTGCGGGTTTATAGGGGTATAGACAAAGGCTCTCGTCGACGAATGATTGCTCAAACTTTGACTCCCTACTCAAAGGTTCAAGTGACCAAGTGAGCACACCTTTTTTATACGCTAAGGTACGTGACAACGAGTTAGGGTGCATGCCTGACTGTCAAATGGATTTCCTATTGAAGATTCCCCAGAGGGAGGGTGGAGCGAACTCTCTTAAATACGCAAGCCTCTTAGGCTCTTATCATCTTGGTGACAGGAATAAACAACAAGTCTTCCAAATTAGTCCATCACAGTAAGCTTTGACTAAATTATCATCTAGGTACCTTCACGGCTTTTCCTTATAGAAAGGTAGTGAATGAAGGAAGACACCAAACCATTACCAAGCTCTAATAATGCCTTTGATTAAACCCCTTCAACCCACGGTAGACACAGTTAACTAAAACATAAATCACAATCATTGCAAGACATTATTTTAGGGCCGATTCTCTATCCCCAGTGGAGTCACCAGACTGTAGGACACAGAAATCACCAACGCTATTCCAGGCTCGCGGCCTAGTCGGGAGTACGGAGTAGCCCATGGGGGAGCTAAACCGGAGAAATAACATGGAGTCGCCACCCAGTGTGAACTGGGAAATAGTTTAAGGTCGCACTCACCCCTCGCAAGGAAAGACCTCAAACCGTTGGGTTCAGAATGGTCCCTTACTTAAGCCACTTGTAATGAATGGATTTGTACAATAATATAACCAAGTCTACGCAACAATAACCTACATCTAAGTTTGCATACTACTTATATCTAAGTTTGCATACTACCTATATCTAAGTTTGCATGCATAAAAGTAAGTCGAAAAAAATGGTAAACACACAATTTCATGAACATATTAAATAAATAAATACGGAAAGATAAATAAACAATAACGATAAAAGCATAAATTTTAAAAGAGCTAACTAAGCATATGATGGGGAAAGAAATAACTAAGGAAACAAACATGCATAAAACATGATGAACGGATCTGTCCAGTGCGTGTGTGTTCGTAAACACGTTCGAACGGTAAACAGAATGCACGCGTTCGAGTTGCATTTGATAACGCATTCGAACGGTAAACAGAATGTACACGTTCGAGTAGCGTTTGATAACACGTTCGAATGAAACGAGGGAGAATGCATACGTTCGTGTAGCATTTGATAACGTGTTCAAACATAATCATAAAAAACGATACCTCTAATCACATAAACACCTAAATCATGCATAAAATCACATAAACACCTAAATCATTAGTAAAAAAACATACTAAACAACTAAATCATGCATAAAGGAAAATAACATACTAAATGATTAAATCAAGAATAAACATTAGATTGGATGAAACAAAATATGTGTGTCTCTCAAGTGGTACGTGGAGTTGTTTCCCAAGTACAGACAGTATTACCGTCCATTCGGATTCGGCAACAGAATTTACTTTTGGGTTTCCATCTGATATACCACAAGAGATACACATATTTCATTCATCCCATGGCCACAACATTCATGAATCCACAATACACATGCGAAGAAATAATAACAAAAGAACGGGAATAAATAAAAAGGGTGCCCTCAGGTCTAACCTCTTAAGTCGTCTCTTGGAAGTGCGTTATGCGACTGTCGGAAGGGTTAATGCTCCGCAACTCCTATGGTTCATTGGTTCATTGATTTCATTCGTCGCCTCACTATTTCAGGCTGTTGTTTCCTCGGTTTTGGGCTGCTATTTCTGGTCACTGTTCTCACGGTAATTGGGGACTATTTTTACAGTTTTTAGGTGTGTTGGGGGGTGTGGTTTTTTGCTGTTTGGTGTTATTTTTAACGTGGATTGGGACTGCTATATAGGGCTTTTTGTGCAGAAATTAGGGCTGCTGTATGAGGCTGTTTCTGTGGTAGTTTAATGTAATTTGGAGTGCAGTTTTGTGTGGTGGATGAGGGCTGTTTCAGGCTGTGATTTGCGGCAGTGTGGGGACTATTTTTGATGGTTACTGGGGTAATTTTTAGAGGCAGTTTCAATGATGGATGGGGTGTTTCTGGGCTGTGATTTTCGGTGATGCAGGGACTATTTTTCTATACTTTGGGCGTGAATGAGCTAGGGTGTGAAGGGTTGGTTTAGGCTTCTTTTTATAGGCAAAGGTTGGGGTTTACGTTATGTGAATAGGGAAATGATTTTGTGTAATTATAGGGATATCTTCTAATTAGTGTGCTATAAGGAAAAATCTATTTTAATTAGGGATGTGATTTAATTTGATTTGATTTCTTCTCTTTTGATTAGGGATATGATTTAATTGAATTAGGAAAGTGTTTGAGGAGATTTGATTTGAATCTTTTAATTTGGGAATGTGATTTGTCTTGATTTTAGCATGTGTTTAATGTGTGATTTTGTTATTTTGGAATGCTTTGGGCATGGCTTAAGGTAATTTGGGCGTGTGGTTGGTTTTTTTTTGATGGGCTTGGTGTGTGGTTTGGTGATGTGTGGGCTTGGTGTGTTACTTACGGGGGTATTGGGCTAAGATATGTTTAAAACAGAGGCTTACCGAGCAAACTCGAAGCTAAGCAAACAAATTAAATCCAACAAGGTGTCAATTTCTGACTCTTCCTTTCCGACGTCTGTTTCCCGCGATTTCCATAACTTTAAGAGGTAGTGTCTCCATGTGATACTCATCATCGGGACTTATATGCAAAAATGCAGTGCCTACAGTCTCCTACCGAACTATATCTCATACGGTGTCATAGGAACAGCTTTTGAAGGAATCTTATTCAAAATATTTACAGCTGTTAAAAGAGAGTAGCCCCATAAGTAATTTGGCAAATCTGTGAAACTCAACATCGTTCGGACCATATCCAATAAAGTCTGATTTCTCCTCTCAGATACTTCATTGTGCTGTGGAGTACCTGAAGGAGTATATTGAGCGAGAATCCCATTCTCCTTCATATAATCCATGAACTCACCACTCATATATTCACTGCCTCGATCAGATCAAAGGCATTTAATATATTGACCAGTTTGTTTTTCTACTTCATTTCGGAACTCTTTGAACTTTTCAAAGGTTTTCGATTTATGTCGCATCAATACACATAACCGTACAGTGAAAAATCATCGGTAAAGGTAACGAAGTACGAATAACCACTGTGAGCAGTCTGACTTAGTGGACCACATACATCAGAATGTACGAGTTCCAGTAAGTTAGTGGCTCGGTGTCCAACACCAGAAAATGGGGGCTTTGGTCATCTTACCCTGAATACACGATTCACAAGTTGGATAGCATTCAATGGTGAGATCTGGTATCAAACCATTCCTAACCAATTGGGTAAGGCGTTTAACGCCTATATGACCTAGTCGCATGTGCCAAAGTTCAGTATTATTAATTACAGGTAAACTACGTTTATTTACTTCAGTATTTAAAATATCTTTTGAAGTTTGTAATGTATAATGACCATGCTGGTTTGGACAACAAAGGATCTGAATATTACTTTTATCATATAAATTCAAAGAACGGTTCTTAATATTAATACGAAAGCCTTCTGTATCCAATACAAAAAGTGATATATTATTAGCTACACATCCTGGTATAAAATGACAGTCATTTAACAAAAGTGTCCCATTCGGCAATGAGATCTTGCATACTCCCACTGCAACTGCATCCAGAAAGTCTCCACTCCTGAATCGCAATTTTATCTCTCTAGGCTTCAGTCTTCTACTTTCCTTCAGCACCTACAACGAATTGCAAATGTGAATGGGACAAGCAGAATCTAAAATTTAGTTGGATGTAACGGCTTCACAAGCCAAAGATAAATCAATAACTGGAAAAATAAATGTATCTGATGTAGATGCTTTATCCCTCCTCAGTTGGGCAATGTAGTCAGGACAGTTCCTTTTCCAGTGCCCGACCTTGCTGCAATGATGGAACTTGTCTTCAGAAGCCCTCTTGGGTTTGCTATCTTTGTCTGTGGTTGAGGACCGAAACCTTTCTTCTTCTTCCATTTCTTCTTCTTTCCCTTTGACCAAGTCCGGGAAGAAGCAAAAAGAGAAGTAGGTCTCGGAGGGCGAGTCGGTACTCCCTTCTTGAGGTCCTCTTCCGCCGTGAGCAACATCCTATGCAGCTCTTGGTAAGTGCAGACAATCTCGTTCATGTTGAAATACATTACAAACTGGCGATAAGAACCTGGGAGCGAACCAAGAATGACACTCCTACCGAGAATGTCATTTAGAATGAGATTATGTTGCCTCAGTTGATCGATCAAATCAATCATCTGAAGAACATGTGGGCTAACAGCTTGCCCCTCATCTAATCGCGCATGGAACCGTTCCATTGCGACCTTATGAACAATAACTTGTTCTTGGTTCTCAAACGATTGTCTTAATCATGTCATCATTATAAAGCATCTGACATGCCATAATACTATTTCTTGAGTCCCGGTGAAAGCGAACTTAGGATGTATGATTTACCCATTAAATCATCATCCTTCCAAGCTTGGAAGACTTAGCGTTCCTCCGGTGTAGCGTCTGCTGCCACAAGAAGGGGCAGTGGACCCTCAAGAACATCCTACCTCTCGGAATCGAGGACAATCCTCAAATCCAGATCCCAATCGGTGAAGTTATCAGCGCCTTAAGTTTTTTATCATCAAGCATACACGCAAACTGATTAGTGGATGGTGCCGCCATCGCAAATCTATCATATAGATCACGAAAAATGGTTAGCAGAATTTAAGCAGTTTCATATATATCATAATGATGAGTGGTATTTATATCACTTATTCCCACTCATTTGACCTAATATTTCGTATAGTTTCTCGGGTTTGATGAACGTTTTGATGTGTTTTAGTTTATTTTGCAGATAAAATAATATTGGGACTTAATGAAATCATTTAGGATGAAATGTGGGTCAATAAGGGCAATTATTGGATTTGATATATTAATTTTGGAGATTGGAAACTTGAAAGGGCGTTTTTGACGAAGTGCAGTTTTGGAAATTCCAGTTTTGCGCATCTGTTGTATTTTGGGCATAACTTCTTACTCAGATATCGGATTGGGCTGATTCAAGTTCCAGATTAAAGAAGACTCCAAGATCTACAACTTTGAAATAGAAAATATTTTCAAATTCTGATGATTTCATGACCGAAATTGATGAACCATCCAGAAGTGTGTGGAGTGTAATTATTAAAAGTCATTATCAATCATTTTCAAAGCAAAATATTAATTAATAATAATTAATAAAAATTATCAAATCACCACCAAACAAGATAAGAAATTAGTGGAGCAATAATGGATTGTGTGGAGCAATTAGATAAGCAATTAGTGGAGCAATTAATAATTTATTAGGTGGATGATTTGATGGTGGCAAAATTTTGCCTATAAATACCAAGCCATTTCATTTGTAAAATTCATACTTTCTTCTAAGGAATTCCTTAAGAATACTAAGAAGATTGTATCTTGTTTGTTTATTTATAGCTTTTAGTAATTAATTTTCGCTTTCGCATTTTCTTTTCTTTACTTTTCAGTTTTTACTTCCGCAATTTACTTTTACGCACAGTACTTTCTTTCTTTAATTTTCAGTTTTTACTTTTCAGTAATTTACTTTTCAGCAATTTACTTTTCAGCAATTTACTTTTCAGTAATTTACTTTTCAGCAATTACTTTCAGTAATTTACTTTCAGCATTTAATTTTCAGTAGTATTTAATTTCAGTATTTACTTTTAGCATATACTTTTCAGTATTTCATTTTCAGTATTTTACTTTATGTCTTTTATTTTATTTAAGTTTTTTTTACCACCTGTAAATATGTGTCGTAACTAAGCCAGTTATCTGGGTTGTGATGAAATCCAATATCACCGGTTTATAAGGGGTTAGATTATAGCTTGGGTAATATAAAGATTATTTATTGAGTCTTAAACTTAATGCTTTTTCATTAACTGGCCATTAATAAAACTGATCTGGTAAATCTAAAATGAACTAGACATAGGGATTTTAGGTTTCAGCCTTAGACTTAATAGCCCACGATCTTCCTTGAGGATAGATAACCCTTTAATAGATTTCCTTACAGGATAGGAATATACCTGTCGGCGGGGGCGGGGGTAGCCATAATTGGGACTTAAACTTAATGAATCCAGATAATTTGGTTGACATAGACATATGGTTCAATTGGGTTAAACTGGGTATTTGTGTCTGACCATCGACAGAGACTTACACATAATTTAGTGTTCCAGGTTAATAAATCAATATATTACCCAACTATAAGATAATCACTTCATCTTTAAATGATATTAGAAGGATTCACAACCCTAGATCTTTGTGTCTTTTGTTATTTTCCTTAGTATATTTCTTTTGTCTTTTTATTTATTTATTTATTTTGTAAAACCACTTTCAACCAATCAAACAATCATTCTCTTCTTCATTTAATTAGATATCTGTAAATAAATAGATTCAATAATTAATAACAATAGTAGGAATTAAGTCCTCGTGGGATCGATATTTTTATACTACTTGAACGATACGTGCGCTTGCGTTATACGTGTGTGTTTACGCCGGTCAAGTTTTTGGCGCCGTTGCCGGGGACTTATTTATCTTTTACTATTAGTTTAGGGGTTAGATACCTTTACTTATATCTAATTTCTTTTTACTTATTGTCGTTGTTTTCTTGTGTTTCAGGTTTTCAGAAACTACATGAGACGAACCAGAAGCTTTGAACTACGACCGCTTGACCCAGAAATTGAAAGAACCATCAGACAGTTGAGAAGGGAAAGGCGAGAAGGCCAAGAAGCTTTAGTCAACATGGAACCTGAACCTTTGAACATTGCACCACCAATTCCCATTCGAGATAGAACCATTCCGGTGGTTGACAGACTTATTTCATGTATTGTACTTCCTCCCTTACCAGCAAATGCGTGTGACATCAAAACATGCATTCAGATGATTCAGCAATCAGTACAGTTTGGGGGAAATGCAACTGAAGATCCTAATTCCCACATCAGCAACTTCCTGGAAGTTTGCGGCACTTTTAACTACAACAGAGCATCAGAAGAAGCAATGAGACTGCGAGTTTTTCCATATTCCCTGAAGGACAGAGCTAAAGCTTGGCTACATTCACTACCAGCAGGTTCTATCACAACTTGGAACACTTTAGCCACCAAATTTCTTGCAAAGTACTTTCCACCAGCCAGAACCGGAAAATTGAGGAATGACATCACATCCTTTGTACAACAAGATTCAGAATCCCTTTGCGAAGCTTGGGAAAGGTATAAAGATTTACTCCGGAAATGTCCTCACCATGAAATTCCAAAGTGGCTACAAGTTCAGACCTTCTACAATGGACTTTCTGGAATAATGAGAACCACAATCGATGTGCTGCTGGAGGAGCCTTGATGGCAAAAGGAGAAGATCAAGCCTGGGACCTAATCGAAGAAATGGCCAACAACAATTCCTTGTGGCCAACAGAAAGGAGCATGATCCAAAGAATTGCAAGAATTTATGAAGTTGGAGCAAACACAAGCAGTGAATACCACAGCTGGATCAGATATGCAAATGTCTAGAAACACTTAGCACGCAAGTTGTGAACATCACTGGATCCACAAGTTCACCATATGGAGGAGCACCAGAACCAAACCAACATGAAGAGACGGTGAATTATGTCAACAATTTCAACAGACAAGGGAACAATTCATATTCCAACACCTACAACCCAGGGTGGAGGAATCATCCTAAATTTATTGGAGCAACAATTCAGGCCAACAGCAGAACTTTCCACCACCTGGATTCCAACAACAGAACAAAGGCCAGGAGCATGAAAAAGAACCAGTAATGGCAGAAGTCCTAGCTCAGTTAAAAAGATATGAAGCTATGTTCCAAAACCAATCAGCTTCCATCAAAGCATTGGAGAATCAAATTGGACAACTGGCCAATGCTCAGAGTTACAGACCGCCAGAAAATCTTCCAGCAACACAGAACCAAATCCAAGGAACCGAGGGAAGGAGCAATGTCAAGCCATCACCTTGAAAAGCGGCACTGAGATTAACAAAGATGTTGGAATCAAGGCAACAGCAAAAGAAGACGTTCCAAAAGAAACAGAGCAACATATGGAGGAAAAAGAAGCAAAGGAAAAAGAACAGATCACTCCACCTCCACCTTTTCCTCAGCGTCTTCAGAAAAACAAACTGGATAAGCAGTTCGCTCGATTCCTGGAGGTTTCAAGAAGTTGCATATCAACATCCCATTTGCAGAAGCCTTGGAACAAATGCCCAGCTATGTCAAATTCATGAAGACATTCTTTCACGAAAACGGAGATTGGGAGACTATGAGACAGTTGCATTGACACAGAAGAATGCAGCGCAATCATTCAGAGGAAACTTTCCCCAAAGTTGAAAGATCCTGGCAGTTTCACTTGTTCCTTGCGTCATAGGAGAACATGACTTTGGTAAGGCTTTGTGTGATTTAGGTGCAAGTGTTAACTTGATGCCTTTTTCTATTTTCAGGAAATTACAGATTGGAGAAACAATGCCAACTTCAGTCTCACTGCAACTTGCTGATAGAACGCTCGTATTTCCGAGAGGCGTAGTGAGGATGTGCTGGTCAAGGTTGACAAATTCATTTTCCAGCAGATTTTATTGTCATTGATATGGAGGAAGACGCAGACGTACCAATCATCCTTGGGAGACCATTCTTGGCTACAGGTCGAACCATTATTGATGTACAAAAAGGAGAATTAACCATGAGGGTACAGGACCAAGAAGTAACATTCAATGTTTTCAAGGCCATGAATTTCCCAGATGATGAAAAGAATGAGGAATGTTTCAAACTCGATGTGATACACAGTACCATTCAGAACTCCAATGCAATGCAAAGTTCTACTGACAAACTTAAAACATGTCAATTGCCTGTGGAGCCTAAAGATAAAGCGTCTTTTGTACTAAAGGAGCCAATTCTTTCACTACAAGCAACAGAAGAGAAAAAGTTCCACCAACTCAACGAATTGAGGAATTTCACAATCAGCTTTTGAGGATGCCAAATTGTACAAAGAAAAGGGCAAGAAAAGACATGATGAGAAGTTAGTGCGCATACAACTGGAACCAGGGCAGAAGGTATGTTAAACAAATCAAGGGTGAAATTCTTCCCATGGAAGCCAAAATCACGGTGGTCAGGTCCATTTGTGATCACCAAAGTTTTACCAAATAGAGCCGTTGAAATACATGATCCTGACGCTAACAAAACTTTCAAGGTTAAAAACAAGCGTGTCAAGCACTACTGGGGAGAATCATTTGAGCGACAAAAAGAAAGTGTTACACTTTCAGATCCAGCTTAACGTTCAAGAAGTCAAGTCTGGCTGACGACTTTAAACTTAGCGCTCGCAGGGAGGCAACCCATGCAATTTGTGTATATATTGTGATTTGGTGTGTTTTATTTTTGTGTGTTTAGTTTTTTGCAGGTTTAGTCATTTCACGATGGAAGAAGCTCTCGCAAATCTTCACAAGCAATTTCCTTCTCTCCCTCAAAAATCTCTGATGAAAGTTTACAAAGCTCGCTTGGAACGGATGAGACTACTGATGATCAAAGGTATTCCTAATGACATTCGTTGGGTAATTGAAGCACGAGTCCGATTGGCAGGTGAGTCTTCTGACTCTTTTATTTCACATCTGCCTGGTTTTGGAAGAAGCACCTATGCAAAGAAACGAAGAGCTAAGCAAATGGGTGTTTGTTTCAAATGTGCACGATTTAATTGCAACACTCGTTTCGTTCTTTAGGAATGGTGTCTGCTAATCGTGAAGACAAAATTAAATTCATTAGGGATGGCTTGAGTAAAGAGTCTTTAGATGATATATCTTTAACTCTTGAGACGCATCCCAGTGGATATGTTCACATAGCCATTCGCAAATTACATACACAATTCCAAAAAGAAAGACAACAGTTAAGTCTTGGGAATCTGACTCAAAAAGACCCTGTTTGCCAATTTATAAGAAAAATTGGATGGGAAGCTTGTCCCTGACGCATAGACGTCAATCAAGCCGTTACTTTTCTTGTAAATATTATATCTTTTTGTCTTTTCTTAATAATTGTGATTTGTTTTGTTGTTTTCTTTTATTTTCACCGACAGGATCCAGACCTTTTTGACTATCACGATATTATTTCGCTACTAATCGTCCTCTGGAAGATACTTGTGCTATTTTTACTCACCCTTTTCAGGTACTATAAATTCAGCCCGTCATTACACTTTTGAAGGCATCCAGAGTTGAGAAAGAAATACATAAAAATGGAAGCCACTTCAAGAAGACGAGTTGAAAATATCTGTGTATTTTGCGGTACTAGTGTTGGAACTAAGCCACAATACATAGAAGCAGCACAGGAATTGGGTCGAGTCTTAGCAGCAAGGAATATGCACTTAATATATGGCGGAGGCAATCTCGGACTTATGGGGATCGTTTCAAAGGCTGTACAGGAAGGAGGCAGTCATGTTTTGGGAATCATCCCAAAACCCTTGGCAGAGGCAAATCTTATTGGATCATCAAACGGAGAGGAACTGATCGTGCCAGGTATGTCTGAACGATTGGTAGAAATGATTAACCGTGCTGATGCTTTTATTGCTTTGCCAGGTGGCTTGGGCACATTGGAGGAAATTTTTATGTACTGTCTTGGGCGAACTTGAACATACACCAGAAACGGCTTGGACTGTTTAACGTTGATGGATTTTATGATTTTCTTTGTGTGTTTCTTCTAATGATGCTCGGAGAAATGGGTTCGTGTCAAAACCTATGAAAGAACTCCTCTTCACTGCCAGAACTGCTCCGGATCTAATAGACCAACTCATAGCCTTTGAACCACAAGTTGACCCTATCCTTTCAAAGATAATTGGTCCGAGGACGATCGTGGTAAGAGGCGTCGGATTAATCTGGATCTTAACCTTTAATTTCCTGTAGATTTTCAGCTAACCAGGTACAACCTTCTTAACTCTCCTTTTACTGTTTAAGACATTGGGGACAATGTCTCATTTAGGTTTGGGGGAGGGAATTAGTTGATCAGTACCTTGTTTTTAGTTTGTGTGTTATTTTTATTTTAGTAGTCCAAAATTTTTCGAAAAATACAAAAAAATTGAAAAAGTTTCAAAAATTACAAAAATATTTTGTGTTTTTAATTTGACTAAAAAGGTGAAATTGGTAAGAGATAGCTGAGTAAGGAGTTTCCACCTCCTGAGACGTATCTCAAACCTATTTCGAAACAAGTTAATTTTTGTTTATTTCATTTTGAATTATTTAATTTGTGAATTCTCCTTAAAACTGACTAAAAAGGAATCTTCATATGCTCAGTTGACAGGTATTATCAACATATATAGTAACATACGGACATGAGTTAAAATTGAAAAGTTTGTAATATTCAGTGCTCTAGTTTAATTGGAGGAAGCATCTCAAAAAGCAATGGAGTAAAAAAAAAAAAAAAAAAAAAAAAAAAAAAAAAAACGTCTGAGATCCGAGTTATTAAGTCTGTAAGGGTGTTTTAACACCTAGTGCCCTAAAGCCAACTGGTTTGGGAGTCACTGACCCAAAGCTCGTTACATGGATCGAAGATGCTGCAAAAATATATATATTTGAAGTCTGGGTAATTAAGTCTTAGGGGTGTCTTAACACCTGGTGCCCTAAAGCCAACTGGTTTGGGAGCCACCGACCCAACACTCGCTACATAGATGGAAGATATTGTATATAAATAAAAAAAATAGAAAAGAAAAAATCAAAGAAAAAATCAGAAAAATGAGAAAAATTATTCCATTGCTACCAAAAGGTGTTAAATCTGATAGAACTTTAGGACAAAAATATTACTCTCTTATCAACTGCACTTGTGACTGTTGTGGGCAAAAATGAGTTGATTAATATTTTGTTGGCTGTGTATATGAAGAATGGTAAAAATAATCAGAGAATTTACTTATTCAGTAATTTAGAATAAAACAAAACAACTAGTAACTTGAAGTAGAAGTTTCACCTGATTAGTCACTATCTTCTTTATTCTCTTTTCACTTGTCTTTTTGCTTTTGTGTGCATTAGTTTTACTACCTTTTTACTTTTGTAAAAATGTTTGTGGGTGTCATTGCTGTAAACCCTCACGAGACTACAACTCGTCCACTAGGGACACCTAGGGGTTTAAAGGCTTGTTGCATACGCTAAATGCAACCGTGATCCCTACGAAAGTGGCTTAGTTAATTTATTTACATTATTTTATTTTATGTTTTGCTCGAGGACTAGCAAAATGTTAGGTTTGGGGGTGTGATGAGTGGTATTTATATCACTTATTCCCACTCATTTGACCTAATATTTCGTATAGTTTCTCGGGTTTGATGAACGTTTTGATGTGTTTTAGTTTATTTTGCAGATAAAATAATATTGGGACTTAATGAAATCATTTAGGATGAAATGTGGGTCAATTAAGGGCAATTATTGGATTTGATATATTAATTTTGGAGATTGGAAACTTGAAAGGGCGTTTTTTGACGAAGTGCAGTTTTGGAAATTCCAGTTTTGCGCATCTGTTGTATTTTGGGCATAACTTCTTACTCAGATATCGGATTGGGCTGATTCAAGTTCCAGATTAAAGAACACTCCAGATCTACAACTTTGAAATAGAAAATATTTTCAAATTCTGATGATTTCATGACCGAAATTGATGAACCATCCAGAAGTGTGTGGAGTGTAATTATTAAAAGTCATTATCAATCATTTTCAAAGCAAAATATTAATTAATAAATAATTAATAAAAATTATCAAATCACCACCAAACAAGATAAGAAATTAGTGGAGCAATAATGGATTTGGTGGAGCAATTAGATAAGCAATTAGTGGAGCAATTAATAATTTATTTGGTGGATGATTTGATGGTGGCAAAATTTTGCCTATAAATACCAAGCCATTTCATTTGTAAAATTCATACTTTCTTCTAAGGAATTCCTTAAGAATACTAAGAAGATTGTATCTTGTTTGTTTATTTATAGCTTTTAGTAATTAATTTTCGCTTTCGCATTTTCTTTTCTTTACTTTTCAGTTTTTACTTCCGCAATTTACTTTTACGCACAGTACTTTTCTTTCTTTAATTTTCAGTTTTTACTTTTCAGTAATTTACTTTCAGAGCAATTTACTTTTCAGCAATTTACTTTTCAGTAATTTACTTTCAGCAATTTACTTTTCAGTAATTTACTTTCAGCATTTAATTTTCAGTATTTAATTTTCAGTATTTACTTTTAGCATTTACTTTTCAGTATTTCATTTTCAGTATTTTACTTTATGTCTTTTATTTTATTTAAGTTTTTTTTACCACCTGTAAATATGTGTCGTAACTAAGCCAGTTATCTGGGGTTGTGATGAAATCCAATATCACCGGTTTATAAGGGGTTAGATTATAGCTTGGGTAATATAAAGATTTATTTATTGAGTCTTAACTTAATGCTTTTTCATTAACTGGCCATTAATAAAATTGATCTGGTAAATCTAAAATGAACTAGACATAGGGATTTTAGGTTTCAGCCTTAGACTTAATAGCCCACGATCTTCCTGAGGATAGATAACCCTTTAATAGATTTCCTTACAGGATAGGAATATACCTGTCGGGCGGGGGTAGCCATAATTGGGACTTAAACTTAATGAATCCAGATAATTGGTTGACATAGACATATGGTTCAATTGGTTAAACTGGGTATTTGTGTCTGACCATCGACAGAGACTTACACATAATTTAGTGTTCCAGGTTAATAAATCAATATATTACCCAACTATAAGATAATCACTTCATCTTTAAATGATATTAGAAGGATTCACAACCCTAGATCTTTGTGTCTTTTGTTATTTTCCTTAGTATTTTCTTTTGTCTTTTTATTTATTTATTTATTTTGTAAAACCACTTTCAACCAATCAAACAATCATTCTCTTCTTCATTAATTAGATATCTGTAAATAAATAGATTCAATAATTAATAACAATAGTAGGAATTAAGTCCTCGTGGGATCGATATTTTTATACTACTTGAACGATATGTGCGCTTGCGTTATACGTGTGTGTTTACGCCGGTCACATAAGCATAAAATAGATCATGGATTTTTAATCTAAAAATGCCCCTCCCACTAAATAATCCAATATTGTAATCCCCAAACAGAATAGAAAGATTTAATAATTAAATTAAATACAAATAGTGAAAGGTGGATCCCGTGAATATATTTCAGCTCACGGCAGAGGCACGGTCTCGCCAACGTATATTCATCAGGTAGACAACTCATTTGTCAATCACTCACTAGTGACTCCTAGGTTTCCGGTCCTGGTCGTTTCTCGTTGTCGCTGCTAAGGCAGGCCCACAGGAGACGTACCAAGGTTAAACTCGTCAATGATAAACTCAAGTTACTTGCGTAACCCTGACAGCTATGGCACATTCAGGATTCCGCTTTCGCTTGAATTTATCTAGTATCTGATATACATCCGGTATAAATAAATCTATATCGTCTACACCCTCACAGTAGAGGCATGGTCTTGGATGTAGTCACGGAGAAATATTTATAAACCGTATTGACAAGACGGACCACATAACATGCATCAAATACATAATTACATTTAAACCTTATTAATTAGGGATTTTCCGCTAAGTGTCATACACCCTAAATCTAATCAAATTAGATTATAACATGCATGTATAAAGTCAAGAAAACATGATTAAACATTGAATTAAAGGGCTAATCATATTAGGGTTCCTAGAATCAGACTCGCTCTGATACCATTTTGTAGGGGTTTTATTGCGGATATCTGGTAACGCAGCGGAATAGTGGAAAATCAAAATTTTTCGATTTCAAAACTTTTTTCTAGGATTAATTAAATAAACTTATTTATTTAATTACCCAATAATCAAATTATGAAATATTACATAAGAAATCAAATTTTTATGTACTTACCGAATTACCCCTATACTTTGTATTTTGTTCATTTTAGTCCGAAATTGTTCAAAACAATTTTGAATGATTCTAAATCATTACTAATATGAATTTAACATATCCCAAATGTCAAAATACAATTAGCAACAAAAATCCCAATTTTAGCCACCAAGGCCGTGAGCCTCATTAAGGGGGAATAAGTGCATTTTGCACTTCCATTGTTCAAAACACATGAAAATGAAATCCAATCAACATAAGATTCAATATGTAACATATACACATCCAAATACACCATATAAATGAAAATCCCCAAATTTGGAAGTTGTCTTAAGCCCTAATTTTTCAATATATTCAAATTGGACAAATTAGACCAAATTGGTTAAATCCAACACTTCAATCATGTTTCTTCCATTACAATTAAGTCTCAACGCAATGAAATAACTATAGATAAAATCTAGGTCATTTAAGAGTGGGTCAAAAACTCTAGATTAGCAACAAGTTTCTCAAACTTACAAAAGAATGCTTGTAAGTCTACTTTAACAAATCGAGCTCACCAACACTCAAGAAGTAGGCAACAACAAGTATGTCTGCTTTAACAAATCGAGTCTGTCTAATAAACCCAAATGTTTTCCTTAGCTATTATCATTCATATTTCGTAGAATCCGAATTCCACATCAATATGACTCAGATGCTATATCGGTATTGTGTTATAGTTACTGAGTTGTCAATGTATTGAGAAATCAAATACAAATACATTAAAAAAACTGCAAGCACTACACTAATATGAAGACTTCTAATCTTTGAGGCCACTATGCAACTTCCTAAGTTAATACTTCACAAGTTGCAACTGATTCCACTAATTTAGTAGAATCAACAGTGACATTCCTACTGCATCTTTTCTGACTTTATACGACATAGACCATCTAATGTCATAATTAGAATCAAATTAATCTGACCTTATGGTTGCTGACTAAATTATCCATGTATAAGAAACTCGTTCTTAATATCTCAAAGATCACAAAGAACATGTTTCAAGATCCATCATATGGTCTGCAACATATCAAAATAACTCGTAACAATTATGATTAAATTGATATTTTTAATCGTACATAATATAGTACTCATTACGCCATCATCCTATGATGCATAAGATTGACTAGACATTCCAATCAATCTATCTTTCGACAAAGGAATCATCCTTTACGAAAAATGAATTCTATATACATAAAAGACACGTTAACTGTCAAATAGTTACACTAATTGTCATACAGATAGTCCTATAGAATCCTTTGTTAGATCATATCTAATATGCGACTAATGAGAGTATCTCACAAGTCTCTTAGTTTTATATCTTATATAAAACTTTATATCAAATATATCAGAGACTACTCCCACATCTTTCACAGAGAAAAGAAGACTTAGGATATGTAATACTAGAAAGAAATTTGTACAATTTGTGATCTTAGCAAAATACAAACTCTTGGGCCATTCTAAAATGAACCATTCAAACAAAGAAACCACAACAGATCTCTCATTCAAAGAAATCACTCAAGAACACCACTTTGCATTCTTTAGCCAAAAACATAGTTCAATATCAACATTAACCAATAAATCTTTAATTGTCCAATCAGTTCGACAAGAGATAAGCTTCCTCAGAATCTACAATAGACTACTGAATATAACCTTTCTCACTGTCATACTATAAATGTCAAACCTTTATCAAGCTCATTATGCTTTTGTTGCGCAAAAAATTTACATATCTTATGAACTATTCATAACGAAAGTCTAATCAAGTTCAAAACTTGATCGTAGTAAGCCATGAACAATTTTAGATCTATGGTTCAATACTAAGTTCCGAAATCGATATCAAATATCGCTCCCACTATAAGTTTTAGGATAATTTTCTTCGATAAGAAAACACCAGAATCATTAAGTATCAAATACTTTGTAAATGATTCTGACATCCTATTGAACTTTTACGGAAGTTGTCTAAGGGTCTTTTCATCTTATTAATTATGTAGTTCCATCACAGTTTATCACTCTCTCATTTGACTTACTAAGTCAAGTCTTATCTACAATCGTCAACATCCAATGTCAACCACTAAGTAACAAAACAATTTTATTACTCAGGATTGTAGAAAAGATATTCTATGAAATAGAATACAATATTCCATTAAATAGAATAAATGATAAACCTTTCACTCGTACCTCCAAGGCATAAGTACTTTCAATTATATAACCATTATACAAAAGAAAGATTCAAATCTCAAACTTTTCAAGATTGGAATTTTCTACTATACATATCATATATGTAACTGTAGGAACGAATGGAACAAAAATAAAGAGATGAATTAGTGTTACTGAAGCATAACCCCAAGAGTATTGAAAATCAATTCGATAACACTCAATATCAACGAATCAAATCATATAAGATTCTATAACTCCCACTGATAAATTTCATCACAATGGAATCGCTGAAGTTTAATATTTAGTAAGAATCATATTCTTTAAATAACTTTAGAACTAATTGCCTTAAATTCATGTGTTTGATCAAATAAAACATCTTCGAACAATTCAAAGACACGCAATGAATTTCTAAAGATACAGTTTTCAACACTACAAATAGAATATATTTGAACTATTCAAAATATTCTATCTGAGTTTCATTAGAAACATATTGATAGTTCTTGAACAATTCAAAACGTTCAACATGTTCCCTATCAGATACACATAACTAAGTCATGACAAATCATCAACTAAGTTACAAACTATAGAAAACTATCTAAGGCAATTTCTAATTCATTAAACTACATACATCCAATGTATTAGTTTAAAAAATATGTGATCCAATGGCAATCATTGGTTAAATGAGATTTAATCACATCCTGAATACAATATTCATTAAATGGATAAGGATATGTGGTGTGATCTCATATCAAACCATCATTTACCATAAGGAATAAGCATTTGATGCTTTTATGATAAAACCTCATAAAGCACAATTCTAAGTTATTTATTCTACCCATCATTTTCTTAATGCTTATCTTTCATTAATGACACTACTAGTCGCTTTAAAATATGTACCAACTATTTATACAGAACAAGTAACTATCCAATAGTCACGAGTTCTGATATCAAATATCAAAATAATCATTAAACATTATTGTAATTAACTAGACGGGAGATCCGGTATCCAATAAATATAGTTTTCGTATTATGAGAATCGAAATTCTCTATACACAACTATATGTATCTCCTTTCTTAAGCTTTATAATTTGTGTTCAATTATTCACAATAATTGCAAATGATTGATTAGCAAACTGGGTCAGACACGTGACTTCTAAAAGTCACTAAAAGCCAAGAAACGTCAGTAAAAGATAAACAAATACTAAAGGGGTTTTCTTAATGCCAGTCAAGAATCTCGAGACATAAACTATTCAAGTCAATTCTTACTGCATAAGAAACAATTCAAACTAGAATAATATCCTAAACCCATATATCCTTTTAGATTACCTAATCGTGACTTAGTAACTAAATCAAAAACCATCTTGATTTTCAAAGAAAAACGGAACAACAGTTTCCGATTGTTTGAACTAATCTAACAATATCTAAGTCTACTGTCTTTCTAGAACCTATTCTAGAACTACGTAACTATAAGTAAAGTCAGAAAACCTAGTCTAATAATAGACATGCAGTGGATTAGAAGCATAAATTTATAAACAGTTTAGAATGTAAGGAAAAACAAAGCAGTAAATTCCAAAATATTACACACTACTCAAGTTATGGATTTTTAACCCAGCAGTGTCTCCCACTACTTTACGTAATACCGTAATCCCCAACGGACAACGGAAATTCAATAATCAAATCGAATTCCATAGTTAGAGTAGGCTCCAATGAATATATTTCGACTCACAGCTTTGACACGATCTCACCTACGTATATTCATTAGGTAGACAACTTTTTGTCAATCACTCACCAGTGACTCCTGGTTTTGGTCCTGACCGTTTCTCACTGTGACAGCTTTGGCACGTTCACAGGGAGGCGTATCGAGGCTTCACTTGCCAATGACAAACTCAAGCTACTGATGTAGTCCTGACATCTTTGGCACGTTCATGATTTCCACTTTCATTTGAATTTGTCTATTATCAATATACAACCGGCATGGATAAAATTATATCAACTACACCCTCACTGCTTTGGCACGATCTTGGATGCAGCCATAGAAAGTTACCCATAAACTGTATTGACAAGACGGACCAAGAAACATGTATCCAATACATGTTACTTTACAACCATATTTAAAAGCGGGGATTTTCCTATGGAAGTTATAATCTACATCAAATGCATAATTTTAATCTAAATCATTTTCTAAACATTTCAATTCTACATTAGAAAACATAACACAATTTAACTATAAAATTTTAGTTACATTTCTGTTAGTGTAGAACCGAAAAGTAAAGAAACATATATAGATTCCAAGCATGTGAAAATATTAAAGAAATATATATAGAGGCTTTTACATAATTTCGTGTTCCAGGTTAATAAACCAATATATTACACAAACGTAAATTAACCACTTCATATTTTAAAAGATATTGGAAAGATTCACAACCCTGGATAATTTTTATAAATTTGAATTTCCTCAATCAACTTTCAAACAATTTTATTTACTTGTTTTAATTTTTAAGTCATCACCCAATCAAACAATCAATCCATTAGATATTTATAAATATTTAACTTCATAAATTGAAAACAAAAGGTTTTAAGTCCTCGTGGGATCGATACTTTTTATACTACTTGAACGATACGTGCGCTTGCGTTATACGCGTGTGACAACACCGGTCAATTTTTTGGCGCCGTTGCCGGGGACTTAGTTATCTTTCACTATTAATTTTGGAGTTAGATAGGTTACTTGTATCTAATTTCTTTTTACTTACTATTTAAGTTTTCTTGTGTTTCAGGTTCTTAGACACTACATGAGACGAACTAGAAGCTTTGAACTCTGACCACTTGACCTAGAGATTGAAAGAACCATCAGACAATTGAGAAGGGAAAGGCGAGAAGGCCAAGAAGCAATCGTTAACATGGAACCTGAACCTTTGGACGTTGCACCACCAGTTCCCATTCGAGACAGAACCATTCCAGTGGTTGACGACCTCATTTCTTGTATTGTACTTCATCTGTTACCAGCAAATGCGTGTGACATCAAAATATGCATTTAGATGATACAGCAGTCAGTGCAGTTTGGAGGTAACACAACTGAAGATCCTAATGCCCTCATCAGCAACTTCCTGGAAGTTTGCGGCACTTTCAATTACAACCGAACAGCTAAAGAAGCAATGAGACTGCGAGTTTTTCCATATTCCTTGAAAGACAGAGCAAAGGCTTGGCTACATTCACTACTAACAGGTTCCATCACAACTTGGAACACTCTAGCCACCAATTCCTTGCAAAGTATTTTCCACCAGCCAGAACTGCAAAGTTCAGGAATGACATCACATCCTTCGTGCAACAAGATTCAGAATCCATTTATGAAGCTTGGGAAAGGTACAAAGATTTACTTCGGAAATGTCCTCACCATGAGATTGCACAATGGCTACAAGTCCAAATTTTCTATAATGGACTTTCTGGAATAATGAGAACCACAATTGATGCTGCTAGAGGAGCTTTAATGGCAAAAGGAGAAGACCCAGCCTGTGACCTAATTGAAGAAATTGCTAACAATAATTCATTGTGGCCAACAGAAAGAAGCTTGATTCAAAGAATTGCTGGAATTATGAAGTTGGAGCCAACACAGTAGTAAATGCCAAGATGGATCAGATATGCAAATTCATGGAAACTCTCAGCATGCAAGGTAATGCTAGATCTACAAGTTCACCATATGGAGGAGCACCAGAGAAAAACCAACATGAAGAGATGGTGAATTATGTCAATAATTTCAACAGACAGAGGAACATTCCATATTCCAACACCTACAACCCTGGGTGGATGAATCATCCCAATTTCGCATGGAGCAAAAATTCGGGGCAAATGAACTATCCACCACCAGGATTCCAACAGCAACAGAACAAAGGCCAGGAGCAGGCAAATGAACCAGGAATGGCAGAAGTGCTAGCTCAGTTAAAAAAATATGATGCTATATTTTAAAGCCAATTTGCATCTATTAAAGCACTGGAGAATCAAATTGGACAACTGGCCAATGCTCATAGTTACAGACCGCCAGGTAATCTTCCTAGCAACACAGAACCAAATCCAAGGAACCGAAGGAAGGAACAATGTCAAGCCATTACGTTGAAAAGCGGTACTGAAATCAACAAAGTTGTTGGAATCAAGGCAACCATTGAAGAAGTTCCAAAAGATGCAGTTCAACAGATGGAGGAAAAAGAAGCAAATGAAAAAGATCGAGAAAAAATCACTCTACCTCCACATTTTCCACAATGTCTTTAAAAAAACAAACTGGACAAGCAATTTGCTCGTTTCTTGGAGGTTTTCAAAAAGCTGCACATCAACATCCCATTTGTAGAAGCCTTGGAGGAAATGCCCAGCTATGTCAAATTCATAAAAGACATTCTTTCACGAAAATAAAGATTGGGAGATTACGAGATAGTAGCATTGACGGAAGAATGCAGCACCATCATTTAGAGGAAACTTCCCCCGAAGTTGAAAGATCCTGGCAGTTTTACTATCCCGTGCACCATTGGAGAAAATTACATCGGTAAGGCTTTATGTGACTTAGGTACAATTGTTAATTTGATGCCTTTTTTATTTATAGGAAATTACAAATTGGAGAAGCAATGCCTACCTCAGTTTCTCTGCAACTTGCTGATAGAACATTCACATTTTCGAGAGGAGTGGTTGAAGATGTGCTGGTCAAAGTCGACAAACTCATTCTTCCAGCAGATTTCATTATCCTTGACATGGAGGAGGACAAAGATGTACCTATCATCATTGGGAGACAATTCTTGGCTAAAGGTCAAACTGTTATTGATGTACAAAAATGAGAACTAACCATGAAAGTTCTGGACCAAGAAGTTACCTTCAATGTTTTCAAAGCCATGAAATTCCCGAGTGATGAAAAAGAAGAGGAATATTTCAGAATTGATGTTGTTGATAGTATCATCCAGGTGTAGGCATTGCATTTTCGCATGTGAAACCCGATGATGAGCCTCATTTGGAGGCACTACCTTTTGAGTCACGAAAGCCGCGGGAAACGGATATCGGAAGGGGAAATTCAGAATAAACAAGCTCACTGTCTTCGTTAGTGCTGCGTTCGCTACTTCGTTCGAACGGGAAACAGATTGCGGGCGTTCGTGTCACGTTCGAGGAAGCGTTCGAACGGTGTCGGTAATTCTGGTTTTGCTGCTAGCCTCACGCCCAGCCCATTTAGCCCCCCAAAGCCCATAAAACACATCCCAAATTAAATAAATAAATATTAAATTAAATATTAAACATTAAATAAAACATTTAAACAATTACCAACTTAAACTAAAATCATGCCTAAATTAAACAAATCACATACTAAATCAAAATATATCATACCAAATTAAAATCAATCCTAACCAATTAAAGCCAATCACATATTTGACTTCCTAATCTAATAAGATATTTACCAATATAAAATATTTGTATTCCTAAACCAACACAAATTAAATATTACAACTTCCTAATTTAAAATATCTTGTCCCCCTTCAATCTTGTGTATGCCTTTCTCACCTCTCCTAATTTGGAAACAAGATCCCTTCCCTTGTCAACCCTAGCCATTCTCTATATAAACAACCCCTCACCAAAGCCTTTGTCTCCTTGACACATATAATTCACACCCAAACTCTCTCGAAATCTCTCTAGACTCTCTCTACACACCCAAGACCAAACAAGCAAAAAGAGAAAAACACTTCACACATACACAAGCAAGAAAACAAAGAAACCACCACAAGCCACCACCTTCCATAGCCGAAACAGCCACCTATACAGCAGCCATCCCCCACCGAAAATCACCACAAAACCACACCCTAAAACACGCCTAAACAACCTCCTAGATTACCTTAAAACAGCAGCCCAAATCCTTAAAAAACAGTAACATAAAAACTACATAGATAATCTTAAGAATAATCATATATAATTGCACTAAAAACCCACACAAACTTGGAATAGTTCTTTGAAAACGTTGAAACAGGTGGCCCGTGCAGTGAGCAGCAAAACAGGAGCCGAGTAGGAGCAGAACGGAGTTCGAACCGTAAGCAAAACAGCGAAGCAGTGAGCTAGGACGTTGAACCAGCGGACCAGAAAAGTTGCGGAGCTTTACCCCTTTCCGATCTTCGTGGAACGTGAGTCCGAGAGACGGCTTAAAAGGTTAGACCTGAGGGTATCTTTCACACTTATTCTCATTTTGTTTTTCTAGCCATTTATTTTGATTATATTTTCTGTATTTGTGGTGTCAGTCGTGTGTATGATGTATGTTGTGGGTATTGGATGAATGAGAGATGTGTCAACTCTCGCGGTATATCGGATGGAACCCGGACATAAATTTCATAGCCGATTCCGAATGGACGGTAATATGATCTGTACTCGGGCCACAACTCCACGTACCGCTTGAGTAAAACGGCACCATCTCTCTTTTGTTGTGTTGCTCTTGTTTATTTAGTTTGCTTTACTTGAATTCAATATGTCGTTAGTTATGCATGATTCAACCAAGCGCATGGGCTTAGTGAGTTAGTCCAAAGGTCCTCCATTTGGGAGACAAAGAGCCGAAAAGGCCACCTTCGTGACACTACTTCGCCGCGCCGGTTGATGTATGTTCGGTTGGACGCGAGATACGTTCAATCGGGCATACTTAGTTTGATATTATTATCTTTATTTTCGTATGTATAAGTCAATCGAGCGCATGGGCTTAGTAAGTGTGATGTGAGATCCCCTATGGGGAGGGGCTAAAAGCCCTTTACCACGATGCTCTGCCGCGCCGGTTGATGTGTGTTCAGATTGGATGTAAGATGTGTTCAATCGGGCATACTTGGTTGATATGATTGGTTCTATTCTTGTACGTGTGATGTGACGCGCATGGGCTTAGTATGTTGGTCTAAAGGTCCTCTCTTTGAGAGATCAAGAGCCCCAAAAGGTCACCTTTATGGCAGTACTTCGCCGCGCCCCTTTATTTTCTGTTTATGTATTGCATTCCATTTCATGCATCAGGTCCGTGTCCGTTCGAACGCGTTCACAAACGCAACTCGAACGCGCATACATTTTTGCCTTATCATGCATCAGGTCCGTGTCCGTTCGAACGTGTTAACAAACGCAACTCGAACGCGCATACATTTTTGCCTTATCATGCATCATGTCTCATTGCCGTTCGAACGCGTTAACAAACGCCATACGAACGTGAGCATTCTGTTTCATTTCCGTTCGAACTCGTTTACAAACGCTACTCGAACGCGAGCATTCTGTTTCATTTCCGTTCGAACGCGTTTACGAACGCTACACGAACGTGAACACACTGAACTGAGTCTGTCTTATTATATTCATGCATAATTGCCTATTGGTTGATCTTTCTTATGCAAATGCGTCAATGTATTACAATTCGTATGCTTATGTCATGATAACATTTGAGCATTATTTCTTGCGGTATATCGGATGGAAACCCAGACGTAAATTCCGTAGCCGATTCCGAATGGACGGTAGTGCGGTCTGTACTTGGGCTACAATTCCACGTACCACTTGGAAAAGTGCCCATATGTGTGCTTGTATGGTCAATGTGTGTGCTTGTGTTTTCCTGAATGTGATGTGTAAGTTGTATGTTCGTTGCTATCTTGATATATGTTAAGCATGCAATTTTAAATATGAGATATATGTAAAAATGTACACATAAGTTTTACTTTGCATATGAGAATTTAGAAGCATGATACTCTTGGAAATAAGTGTTACTTAGCTTAGTTAAATTATTACATGAATCCTTTCATTACAAGTGACATAAGTAAGGGACCATTCCGAACCCAACGGTTTGATGTCTTCCCTTGCGAGGGGTGAGTGCGGCCTTAAATCTTTGTCCCGGTTCACACCGGGTGGCGACTCCATGTTATTCAGTACTTCCCAAACTAGGCCGCGAGCCTAGGAACGGCGTCGCTCGGGTCCTGTGTCCTACACCAGGATACTGATACAATTCTCACTGATAAACTTGAAGCTTGCATCACCAACATGACTGATAGCCAGCTAAAGGCTGAAATTCTGGAATGTATCAACTATCTTGACAAACCATTTCGTATCAAGTCAACACCACAGGTGGAAAGTCTGGAACTCTTGAAAAAAGAGCAGATCAAGCCCTCAATCAAAGAACCACCAAAGTTGGAGCTGAAGTTACTTCCGAGCCATCTCAGGTATGCATTCCTTGGAAACTCTTCTAAATTACCGGTGATTATTTCTTCTTCTCTAACATTGGAGCATGAAGAAAAATTGCTAAGAGTGTTACGAGAACATAAGAGAGCCATTGGGTGGACTATAACAGACATTCGAGAAATTAGCCCATCATTTTGCATGCATAAAATTATGATGAATGACGAGTACAAACCCACAGTGGAACATTAATTAAGACTAAATCCAATCATGAAGGAGGTCGTGAAGAAAAAATCATCAAAAGGTTGGATGCTGGCATCATTTACCCCATCTCTGACTGCACTTGGGTGAGTCATATGCAGTGTGTGTCGAAGAAAGGAGGAATTACTATAGTCACAAATGAAAAGAACGAGCTGATTCCAACAAGAACAGTGACTGGATGGAGAGTATGCACGGACTATCGGAAGCTGAACAATGCAAGAAGGAAAGATCATTTTCCGATGCCATTCATCGACCAGATGCTGGAAAGACTGGCGGGACATGAGTTTTATTACTTTCTGGACGGATATTCAGGGTACAATCAGATTGACATCGCCCCAGAAGATCAGGAAAAAATGTTTGGTACTTTTACATACTTTTACATGTCCGTATGGTACTTTTGCTTTCCTCAAGATGCCATTTAGACTATGTAATGTTCCTACCACAATCCAATGTTGCATGATGGCCATCTTCTCAGACATGCTGGAACAAAGTATGGAGGTTTTCATGAATGATTTCTCTGTGTTTGGAGATTCATTCGACCACTACTTACAAAATCTTGAACAAGTGTTACAAAGGTGTAAAGATACCAACCTGGTGCTCAATTGGGAGAAATGCCATTTCATAGTTTAGGAAGGTATCGTCCTGGGACATCGAATCTCACAAAAGGGAATCGAGGTAGATAAAGCAAAGATTGAGACAATTGAAAAACTACCTCACCAACAACTGTCAAAAGGATTCGGAGTTTTCTCGGACATGATGGCTTTTACAGGAGTTTTATCAAAGACTTCTCAAAGATTGCTAAACCTCTGTGCAATCTTCTGGAGAAAGATGTGTTAGACATTATGTCCCATAGCGTCACTGTTTGTAAATGATATGGTATTATTGTACAAAATTAACTATGTGATAATGAAATTGCCTTTTGCCGTTTTGTAATATTATTTACTTTGACTAAT